>JALPQI010011537.1:0-45537 GCA_025490895.1 Thaumatotibia leucotreta | reverse complement strand
TGCAGCCGGTAATTAATGCTGAGGGTAGTTATACAAGATATTGAGTCTTTGAAGACATTATTTAGTGTATTTTTTTTTTGTTAAATTAAGGAGTAGATTTTTTTGTTGATTTGATTATTTAAGAAAAATGTTGGTATAAATAAATATCTTCTTCTTGCAAACTTTTCCTTGATTTTTAATTCTGTAATTAGTTCGTTGAATCAGGGATCGGAACCGGTTTTTTAGAAAAACCTCGATATAGCTCAATATTGTAAAATGTTTTACGCTCTTTATGTAGTATTCAACATTTGGTGTAATTATTAACATCATATTTTTCAATTACTCCATTAACAAAAAAATTATAAACCGAAGAACGAAAAAGAACGGAATTCGAACCGTTCTTTTGTATGGAGCAAAAACCGTTATCCGATCCCTGCGTTGAATGCAGTTTTTGCAATCCAAATGGCAAACGTATTTTCCTAGCTAGCGTCGGCATCTACTGCTGAACAGCAGCAAAGGAACATTCTCTGTCACTCCAATTAGGGTATAATAAGAGTGACCGTGACAAGTTCTTTCGATTTGATGATTTCGGATTTCGCGGTAGCGGTCCTGAGGGCCTATTGCAAGCCACGAACGAAGTTTTGCCTCTTTGTCACACTTACGTTCGACATTGCAAGTGTGAAAGAGAGGCAAACATCGTTCGTGGTTCGCAATAGGTCCTCTGGTTATAACTTATATTATAAAGAATATTTGATCCATATGCGACAAGGATTGCTTTGACGTCTGACTGACTGACAACTCACGAAAGCAGTGCAGACTTGTCACTGCATACATCTATCTCAGATTAAGGCAAACTATTCAAAATGGATACATTTCTTTAGAATATTGCAATATGACTTATATTTGTAATAACATATTGTTAGGTAATAAATGAAGGTTGCAGGAGTACATTCATGTGAAGTTTGGTTTGGATACATAATAATTGCACTTAAAACGAATCGATAATAGTGTAAGATTTGGTGAATACTGAAAATGTCACGAAGCAAAGGTAAATAATTTTTGCATACTAAAAGTTCCTTCATTTTGTAAGACTAACGTGGATACATCTCTTTGTAGTTGACTGTACATAGAACAATAAAAATAATGTTGTCATAACCATTTTTTTATTTGTCCTGTTTTGTTTAATTAGACCGTCTAATTCATCAGCATCTGAGGCTTTGTTGCCACTTACCCTGTTTTTGTCCTAATTATTTCGACATTTTTCAGGCTGCCGTAAATTCGCAACCCACTACTGAAACAGCAGAGGTAATTTTTTTTACCGCTTAAAAGATACATTCCTCAAATAGTGTTACTGGAATCCTAGCCAAAATGTCATTTTGCAATCGTAAACGATAAGTAATAATAAGACTAATAAGTCATGGTACCATAACGATGTATGAAAATAGTCACATAACCTTTCGTACGAATCTGTTATCCTCATACATTTACTTATCGCTAATCGTATACGCTTGCAGAATGGCATCTTGTCTAGGTCTGCTTCTTATTTTATGGTGTATTTGCTATAGACTCCAGAAGAACCGGTAAAAGACCAAGCAGCGAGCGGGGAACCAGCAGAGTCTTACACTGAACTGGTGAGTAGCAGCACGTCACAAAAAAAAACAGTTTTTAGGGTTCCGTAGTAAACTACAAACCGTTGTAGTTGCGCCATGTCCATCTGTCTGTTTGTCTGTCCGCAGTATACGAGGTGGCCGTTACGTAGTATGTACTAGAAATTTTGCAATTTGGTACAGGTAACACGCCGACAAAATGGTAGAATAACATGTAAAAAAAATGTTTTCGGGTCCCTAATCGTGGTGGGGAAGCTTTTTTATTTTGCTGTAATTCTATAGTGTGGGGTATCGTTGAATAGTCTTTTAAAAGAATAGGGATCCCAAAATAATGTTTTCCTAAAGCCATACTTTCGAAGATATTCGCCTCAGAATAAAAAATAAAATGTCCCGGCCTCCCCTCTAACTTTCGATCGTCGATCGCGTGGGTCAAAAAATATGAAAAAAATCACAATATTGGCCTCATAGAATACTTCAAAATAAAACTATTTAGAACATAATCGGCTCAGTCGTTTTTGAATAACCACGGAACCTTACACTGAGCGCTGCCATGCTCTTTTCAGGTTTTTTATTTAGAAGAATCTTTTGTCAAAATTTTTGTCAAAATTTATCTTGTGACAGGTGAGACAGCTAAGCGACCTAGAAGAGCAAGTGCGAGTGGTCCAAGAGATGGCCTCTACGAAGCATGCGGACGGGCCGTGCGGGGGGCAGCCGTGCTCCGGGGGCGGGGGGCAAAATGTGTGCTACGAACAACAGGCAAGTGCTGCGACCATATACATATAACATGGACGTCTAACGCCAGCTCAAAAATGCCCCCAAAATTAATTGTTCAATTGTGCCAAGATGGGCAGGACATAGCGCTTTTGTTAACACCACGCATATTTCAGCGCAGCGTCTTTGACAAATGTTTCTAGAATATAGCCAATCAAAAGTTTGATGGACCAATCACAACAATTTTTAAATGGCGGCTTAAGTTTTTATAGGTTGTCATTGAAATTCATTGCCGTGATGCATTAAAGAAGGGGTGACATTTGTCAACTAAAATTCAGGACCGTTTTTGAAAGGCAATTTACTATGGGGCGTGCGGCTTTCATGTTTTATTTGTTCATAGGGCAAGCGCTAGTTTGTGCGTAAAGTGGTAGATAGGCACCCTCATATAACTGACGTGCCTTTAGTTTCTGCATGTAGCCGCTTATTTATTACTATATTATCCATTTATAGTTATAGGGCACCGGTCTCAAAAACGACCACCCTATAGCATTATCTTTTTGTATTTTTTTCTTGGACAGTATTTTTCGTACTATTCATATTATATTATGGTGTTGAAGCTTGACCCACGATTTTTTCGAGTCTTGTCCTTTAAAGAGTTATTGTTATTACCAATGATATGAAATTAGCGTTTTTGGTCATACACTTTATTTGGACCCTAATTTTGTTATCTAAAGAGTAACAACTTATTTTTTTCAACAAGAGTACAAAAATTTTTTTACGTTTAAATTGTTTTTTTTTTTCTTAAGTATTATTCAATAATAATCTTTGAAAACAATGGTTACCATTATATTTAATTATGCTGCCGGTTCGTATGATTCAAATAGATATAATGTAACGATAGTTTCATATGTAGTAATTAGTGATATTTAAAACACGTCTTAGAAGTATACTGTACCTAATATTACTGACAAAATCTGGTTTATTTTGATTTTGACAACAAAAAATTATACGCAAAAAGTATAGGTATGACCTAATAGAGCATTTCTCAAAAAATACACTTTCATGAAATATGAAATTTTGCGTTTTTTCTACTCAGAACAATAAGCTCTTTCCATTTCCGACAAAGCATTTCGTCACTTTTTTTTCTCCTTAAATTGTCAAAATTATTGTGATTGTCATTATGAAAAGCGTAAAATTTACTCAAAATTTATTAATTTTATAATAGTGACATTTTTATGGAAACGGTTTGTGATCGAAACTTGTATCGTTATCCCAAAAATATTTGTAATTTATAAATAAACAAGTTTTCATTTGCAGCCTGGAATGCCGCCTATGCCCCCAACACAACGGGAAGTAAGTTTCAATATATTATTTTAGTTTTTGTATTCCTTTTGGTTTCACGGGCAATTGCATTGATACGGAACCAACACGTAAACAGGTTGTATAACAGGGATAAAATATTCTCCTGTCACAACTGGTTGCCATGAAATTAAAAAAAAATCCTTAGTTGCGATGGCGTCCGAAATGTTGGAGACCCTTTAGACAAATTTGCTGTGTACAAATGTATCATCATCATTATCATCATCAGCCTATGATAGTCCACTGCTGGACGTAGGCCTGTCCTATTAACTATGCGTATAAATGCATTAGGAGGTAAATGCCCGTAATCGCCACGCTAGGCTAGCGGATTGGTGATCGCAGTAATGTGTCTACTATGATGACGCTGCTGCCCATCAATCTTTTATCAAATAATGGTCAGTGACACTTCAATGCCTTAGCCGACTCTTACGACACCCGCAGGAGGAATTGGGGTGGTGACAAATGTATTCTTACTGCCGCCACCACACGGCCTATCAGGATATATTGGTCATATATATTTATCGGCATAAATGTATTTCAGTGTCATACGTGCCCCCCTTGCCCAGCAGTCTGCAATCCAGATGCGCCGCTGGTAAGTTCAATTTAGTTATTTTTATAATTGCTTCTGTATAGTTGTTTAATGCCACTGTTGCTACTGAAAGTGACAGATAATTTAAATCTGATCAACTTAAAAATATAGAAAGCGAAACACTTTAGAAGGAAAACAAGAAAAGAAGAGAGAGGCTTATACCGATCGAATAGAAAATGTAGAAAAATTTATACAGAGACTGGATCGTCTACCTCTTAAAAATGTTTTTGCGAAATCGAAGATTAATATAATTTTAAGCTATTTAAATTGACTTATTCGTTTAACGTTTCCTTTCAGACGCCGGCTGAAAGAGAAGTTATCCTTCTCAAAGAGAAATTTCAGAAATCCGAAGAAGAATGCAAAAAATATATTGGGGAGGTATGTTGGACACTAATTTAATTTTCTTTGGCATTCTCTGTAGTGGGCTAGATTCAGGTTCAAATAATGGTAAGTATTATTCCAAGAGTAATCGATAGGTCTCTTCTTCGAGTACCTTTTTAATACTGGAAGTTGACGGTCAGCTACGTTTCTTATCGTCTTTTCGAGGTATAACAGCAATCATTTGCTGTACTTTCTTGAATATTACTGAGCCTTGGCTTTTGACAGGTAATTAAAACACTAATCGACTTAGGCAGTTTTGTTTTTATATTGTAAACATAAGTCACTACGTGAACTGTCGACCGTCGGATTTTTACCTTTTTTTAAAGCCACTCTGCATGCTTCGTTGGGTACGTGAAAAACATTGAAAAATCCGACACGGGATTCTGCAACTATACACTCGTATTTTGCCCGGTTCTCCAAGGCCCCAAAGACCTTCAGGGGGGCTACTACGAACTACTAATGCGATTAAGCTTAAACCACTAATTGGAGTTCGAGGCCAAAGAATCTACGAAAATATTGCCACAACAATGAAATGTTCATACAATAGTAAATCCTTATTTTCTAAAAACAGATGTTGAGATATCTTATTTATTGGTAATTTTAATTCTTTAATTTATAGAAACAATATTATTTACTTATTTTCACGTAAATATAAGATATTTTAATAAAAACGGAATTATCCGCAATTATTAGTAACAAAGTTGGTATTGCGCTGGTATCACTTCAGGTGTTAATAACATTCGGTACAGTAATTTAACTACACATAAATTAAAACCCTATTTCTGCATACGTTTAGAAAATTGCAGAATATGAGTAAAACATTGTAGCGTGCTTTGTGTTCACATTTCATATTCGTAAAATTCCTTTGACCTACAAATTTCTTTGGCAGTGCTATAGTTCTCCATTTAACCATAGGTACTGTCTTAATAAATATGGCACGCTGTTGTTTGTGTTCGCTGGTAATTTTAAGTTATTTACAAGAAAATGTTGTCATATCAATGTTAGTTAAGAGAAAAGAAAAGTATTTAGGTATTTACGTGTTTTTAAGAAAATCCTAGTTGTGACAGCCATATTAAACAGAAAGGCGTAAAAACATTACAGAGGTACATAATTTTTTTATAAGGAATTATTTTAAATAAATAAATTAAATAACAAAAAGGTTGTGGAAACCTGAAAACTTTATTTGACAATGACATAAGAGACTTTGACAGATTTGACAATAACGCATCTGTCGTAGTTTCGTTGGCCTCGAACTCCAATGACTGGTATAGGATCTAATCAGCCTATACACGGTGCTCGCGAGTTTTGCGAAAGATTTTAACTATGCATTCGAGACATCAAAATAAACAAAAAATATTATGACTTATGAGACCTAATGTCAAATTCCACAAAAAAAACTTTTTTTTTGACTTTTTGAATACATTTCTAATACTTTTTATCATAACAACAATTTCTTAAAATTATTTTTTTAATTATTTTAATTTTTTATTCTTATGTTTTATAATAGTCAGGCAAAAGGAGTGGTAATATCCTCCTACCGCCCAGAGGCCTATTAAAAGGTCTCCTCAAACAAATGAAATCCTATTCTATTTCCTGCACTATTAATTCAAAATTAACTGAAGATATTAGAACACTTTGTGGTAGCATTGTAATCACTACTCAAATCAAAGTAATCAATAATCAAAACAGGTTAATTATCTCTGGAACCAAGCCGAATCCAGGAAATTTTATGTAACATTAAATACTCTAAATATGCTCAGGAATTCAGCATTAAAACCTTTCGGAATGCTCACGAACACCGTGTATTAGTCCACTGCTGGACAAAGGCCTCTTCTATTGTATATGACTATGTGTACGAACGTATTAGGAGGTAAAATGCCCATAATCGCCACGCTGGGCAAGCGTGTGTGTATGATGTGATAACGCTGCTGCCCGTCATCAATTCCTTATTCGACTCTTACGACACCCACGGGAAGTTGGGGTGCTGGCAAACCTATTCTTATTCCACCGCACCACTAAGACTTATTTTATGTTCCAGTGCGCACTTCTTCGACAAGAGGTCCTCAAACACAAGGAGGAGGCCGAGAGGGAGAGGTGCATCACGCGGGAGACGAAAGCGAGACTGCGGAACCTCGAGATCAGATTCGAGGGTCTAAACCCGAAGACCAGCCTAAGGGGACCACTTCAGATAGCTTTTGAGACTGTAAGTTTAGAAAATTAAGAGGGTGCTCATTCAACTAAGGTTGATGGAGAATTAGGGATTGAAATTGTTCAAAGTTTTTATTGATTTCCTGTGCTATCCCGTAGGTACTTCTTATTTTCTTTTCAAGTATTATGTACATGCCTTAATTTGATATAAGGGTCATTTTACTATTTTTAATTTATCCCAAGATTTTTTTTCCATTCATTTACCCTGCGACCATATATAACATGGACGTCTAACGCCAGTTCTAAAATTCCCCCAAAACAAATTGTTCAATTGTGCCAAGATGGGCAGAACATAACGCTTTTCGTGACACCGCGCATATTTCGGCGAAACATCTTTGACAAATGTTTATTGAATATCGCCAATCAGAACTTTGATGGACCAATCACAACTATTTTTAAATGGCGGTTTAAGTTTTTATTGGTTGACATTCAAATTCATTTCCGTGATGCATTGACAAGGGGTGACAATTGTCAACTAAAATTCAGGACCGTTTTTGAAAGGCAATTTGCGTGCGGCTTCCATGTTTTATTTGTTCGTAGCATTTACCAATTTTTCATAAATTTTATATGACGGTAATGGAATGAACGCTACTGCTCATCACCAATTCCCAATAAATTCGATCTTGGTTACTGTCGCACTAAAGTTACTTTGATTTTCTTGTGTTTTAGGAAGTGGACGTACAGGTCCTGAGACAGATGATGCGAGACGCGAACAATGAGATAGACGATCAGCTAACCCTGATCGCTGAAATGGAAAAACAGCTGCAAGATTATCGCATAAAGGTATGCATGGTTTCTTTTTTTTTTATACCACGTCGGTGGCAAACAAGCATACGGCCCACCTGATGGAAAGCAGTCACCGTAGCCTATGGGCGCCTGCAACCCCAGGGGTGTCACATGCGCGTTGCCGACCCAATAAAAACTTGTACACTCCTCTTTTGAAGAACCCCATACTGTAGTCCAACGGGAAAACCTCGGCAGGGAGCTCATTCCACAGACGGACCGTCCGCGGGAGGAAGTTCCTCTGAAACCGCACGGATACTTTTACGGCTCTTACTTGGATTAAGATCTTTCACATATTATTACTACTATTTTATAACTTTTAGTTCGGATATTTCAGATGTTAATTCATAAGCGGTATTTTAACGCTTGCACTAAAACCTGTTACCCAAAACAAAATTAAAAGTGTTTTGATATCAAATAGCAAACTGCAGAGGTGTCTTATCTGTCAGATTAACAAAATAAGGAGCGGCTTAATATTTATTTTTACGTTCCAGTACCTCAAATCTCAACAACTGGCTGAAGAGCAAACAAGGCGGATGGAGGTTTTGGATGCCGAGAACGTCCGCATATCCGAACAGATCAACTATGAGATTCAGAGAGTGAAGGTAAAAAAAAACCGAAATTCTTTGTATAAAAAATTATCTTTGACCGCCTTAGTCTCATATTTCAGACAGCTAATATCAGTCCAGGAGCCTGATAAATGAGATAAAGTTCAGATTTGATTTTTATAATGTAAAAAACAGTGAAGAGTCAAATGCAATCTCAGGGGGGCTACCATGAACTCTTAAATGCGATTCACCTTAGGTTTGGCTTGTCAGTTTTTGACAGTCATTTTATGGAACGTCAGTTAATAAAATGGTATGGTATGTTGACACATTGCGATTCAATTTTGGTTCTAAATTGAATCGCATTACATCTTCGTGGTAGCCCCACCGATCTGCTTAATCTAATATTTAATTTGGTAGCACGCTCAAAATTTCTCACAGATAAAAAAAAAACAAATATCTTTGCGGAACATACCTTGGCTAAGCTTGTCATCTCTTCTTTAGATCAAGTTCCAAGAGAAACTTCAGGAGTTGGTTCCCCTGCCCAAGCTACTGAACGCCACGCATCGCCAGCTGCGCGATGCCCAGCAGCAGCAGGCCTTAGCTCAGCACAGGAGCGAGCAGCTGGCTAGGGAACTCCTGTGTGCCAGGGATAAGGTAAAGAGGACAACTTGGTTAGGCTTGACGACTTATCTTTAGATCAAGTTTCAAGAGAAACTTCAGGAGTTGGTTCCCCTGCCCAAGTAACTGAACGCCACGCATCGCCAGCTGCGCGATGCTCAGCAGCAGCAGGCCTTAGCTCAGCACAGGAGCGAGCAGCTGGCTAGGGAACTCCTGTGTGCCAGGGATAAGGTAAAGATCATAACTTGGTTAAGCTTGACGTGTCTTTAGATCAAGTTAACAGAGAAGCTGCAGGAGTTGGTTCCCCTGCCCAAGTTACTCAACGCCATGCATCGCCAGCTGCGCGATGCCCAGCAGCAGCAGGCCTTAGCTCAGCACAGGAGCGAGCAGCTGGCTAGGGAACTCCTGTGTGCTAGGGATAAGGTAAAGAGCATAACTTGGTTAAGCTTGACGACGTGTCTTGAGATCAAGTTCCAAGAAAAGCAGCAGGAGTTGGTTCCCCTGCCCAAGTTACTCAACGCCACACATCGCCAGCTGCGCGATGCTCAGCAGCAGCAGGCCTTAGCTCAGCACAGGAGCGAGCAGCTGGCTAGGGAACTCCTGTGTGCCAGGGATAAGGTAAAGAGCATAACTTGTTTAAACTTGACGAAGTGCCTTAGATCAAGTTTTAAGAGAAGCTCCAGGAGTTGATTCCCCTGCCCAAGTTACTGAACGCCACGCATCGTCAGCTGCGGGATGCCCAGCTGCAGCAGGCCTTAGCTCAGCACAGGAGCGAGCAGCTGGCTAGGGAACTCCTGTGTGCCAGGGATAAGGTAAAGAGTATAACTTGGTTAAGCTTGACATGTCTTTAGATCAAGTTTTAAGAGAAGCTCCAGGATTTGGTTCCCCTGCCCAAGTTACTGAACGCCACGCATCGCCAGCTGCGCGATGCCCAGTAGCAGTAGGCCTTAGCTCAGCACAGGAGCGAGCAGCTGGCTAGGGAACTCCTCTGTGCCAGGGATAAGGTAAAGAGCATAACTTGGTTAAGCTTGACGTGTCTTTAGATCAAGTTCCAAGAGAAGCTTTAGGAGCTGATGGCTTGGGTCCCCAAGATGCACGCCTTCGCTCTGCACAGGAGTCTACATCTAAAGAGTAACTTAGATATGTTTTTTGTTTTTTCACAAGACAACTTTATTTGCTCCTTGAGAAATATTAAAAATTAGCTTTGAAAACAACTCTTGCCATATTATACTGCTGGCTCATATGTGTGGAATAGGTGATATGATAGTACCTTATTTTATGAAATTGAGATATACAAAACACCTAAGTCACACTGGTTTTTGGCTAAATTATGCTATGTAAACTATGCAACATGCATTTTTCTGGTGTTAATAATGAGCCATTTATAAACATGGACTACGTTGACTACTATTGGACGGGACCCTACCTGCGAAGCTCAAGTTTTCAGATAGCATGAAATATATTATTGACCTAAGTAACCTATATTTAGTTAAGCATGCACTAGCAATAACGGTATTCTTGCTCCCGTCATCCGGTGCTGAAAGACCAGTTACAGCGAAGGATTCTAACCTCTTGTCAAACTTTAATTCGTCCCCAGATCACAGTCCTGGAATACAACCTCAACAAACCTGTGGAGAAGCAGCCAGGTTCGGACAGGGTGGCTGAGGGCAAACTCCTGGCTGCGACTCAGCAGCGGGTGGCTCAGCTCACGGAAGAGAACAATAAGTATAAGTCTGAATTGGAGAAACTCAGGTAACTATTGATCACCCATCTACATCCAATTTTAAGTGGAGAAATTCGTCCCATGCTTAAAATCCCTTAGGTGTTGGTCCTTGGTAGAACTCACCTGTAGGCTTATGATGGTACCGCGTCTTATAGTTTGTCGTCGTTGCCAACACGTTCTAACATGAATGCAACTGCAAAAGTGACGCGTAGCACGATAAATAGATAAAATGGGGCCATCATAAGATTCATAAGCCACCTGAGCACTTTGCATTTGTGACTGTCAAAAATATGATTATAAAATTAGTGACCTTGAAAACTACAGACGAGGGTTATGTGGAACTCCAAGGGCTAATGAGGCCCTGGTCTTTCCACAAAAAACCCCACGGTTTGCGGCGAAGACGCATTGAAGTATGGCCACATGAAGCATTAGAAACCTTGCCTGCAAAGCTGCAGGTCCTGGGTTCGAATCCCGATGATCTATTTGTGTATCACGAAAATATTTAGGTATTGCTCGCCAAAAATTCGACCGGCGTGAAATAATGTCGTCATTTATGTTTTATTCGGGTAATTTTATTCTGAATGTCAAAAAACGCCGGATAATTCCGAAAGGTTACCCTAAAGACGATGTAATTACGGGTGATGTTTCTGTGATTTTCGGAATCAAACTACTTTTGGAATTACCCTAAGGCAGCTTACCGAGTTTTCCATCTCTTCCTTGACATTTTAGAATTATTGATTTTGAACGAGGGTTCTCCGGACGAGGACCCTCTTAATAGGTCGAAACATGTCGAGCAATCATCGACTCAGTACGTGAGTAGCCCGGTTCGATATTTTAATATTTTCCTTGACATCTAGGAACACGGTGACCCGCATGGAGGAGTCCCTCTTCAGCGCCAGTAACCGGTTCGACGAGAAGATTGACGAGAACCTGAGGCTTGCTGCGGAACAGCAGAGGATCAAACAGGAGGCCGAGAGAGCTATCCTGAGGTCCAACCAGCGCACGGAGGTTATACGGAAGTAAGTCATAGACATGTGTATGTGAAGTCCCCACAAGTACTGGGCCAGCGTTGGGACGACGCAAAAAATTAAGGCATGTTTGATGTCGAGTTCCGGAAAAATTACCAAAATACAACATTGAGGATAGCACGGTCAACAAAAAATGTGGTTTGGGCCAATCAACTTTTCGATCGACACTATTTTGTCCCGTAACGCAAGTGACAATCATCAAGTTAACAAGAAAAAATGCTTATAAATTGTACATGCGTTAGGCGTCACACAAGTTCACATCGATGTGTTTAGGTACCAACGATTGTTAATTGTGAATATGTGTATAGTATTGAAGTAAAAAACTAGACCTTAAAAGTAAACTTAACTTATACCAGTAATTGGAGTTCGAGGCCAACGAAACTACGACAGATGCGTTAGTGTCAAATCTGTCAAAGTCTCTTATGTCATTGTCAAATAAAGTTTTCAGGTTTCCACAACCTTTTTGTTATTTAATTAATTTATTTAAAATAATTCCCAATAAAAATATTATATACCTCTGTAATGTTTTTACGCCATTCTGTTTAATATGGCTGTCACAACTAGGATTTCCTTAAAAACACGTAAATACCTAAAAACTTTTGTTTTCTCTTAACTAACATTGATATGACAACATTTTCTTGTAAAGAACTTAAAATTACCAGTGAACACAAACAAAACGTTAGATCTCCATGATAATTTAAATGGAGAACTATAGCACTGGCAAAGAAATTTGTAGGTCAAAGGAATTTTACGAATACGAAATGTGAACATAAAGCACGCTACAATGTATTATTCTGCAATTTTCTAAACGTATGCAGAAACAGGGTTTTAATTTATGTGTAGTTAAATTGCTGTACCAAATGTTATTAACACCTGAGGTGATACCAGCGCAATACCACCTTTGTTACTAATAATTGCGGATAATTCCGTTTTTATTAAAATATCTTATATTTACGTGAAAATAAGTAAATAATATTGTTTCTATAAATTAAAGAATTAAAATTACCAATAAATAAGATATCTCAACGTCTGTTTTTAGAAAATAAGGATTTACTATTGTATGAACATTTCATTGTTGTGGCAATATTTTCGTAGATTCTTTGGCCTCGAACTCCAATTAGTGGTTTAAACAAAATTATATAGGTACATAAAAATATCATGGCAAAAATGCCCCTCAATATCCGCTCCTTAGCCCTTCCGGTGCAAAGGTGCCCATAATACTCGTACTCACGGCATTGCCGCGTTGGATAGCTATGGCCAACCTCTGCACCAGAAACGATTTGGAGCGGTGGTCTTCTTTCCTTTGCCTGAGTCGACGCCCTATGTCACCCCCCTATGGCACCAGAAGTTTTGCGTCCTTCCCCCAGCACCCTGCTGTTTCGACAGCAAAAGGCACAAAGAGGTACCCTGACCCTAGGGGAGCGTACTTTTGCCGTTTGTGTATAATGTATGTCACATTTTAAACTAACGCTGGAGACACAAAATACGTCGATGAAAAAGTTGATTTGCCCGTTTACCACAACTACATTAAGCATGTCAGTGGTTATATACGAGTACACCATTGCCAAAGCGACAGATATGGTGATGAAATGCACAGTTATACGGACAGACGAAGATACGAAATATTTTTTGCCGTTTAAATGTACTTTCTTTTTTCTTCGGTCAGTATGCTATGAAATAAGGAAACTAGATTTACGAGTAAAAGATTAATTAACTTTTTCGCAGGGTTTACTTTAGAGGCAAAGCTAACTGTGGCTCCGTACAAAGAGTTTGATTAAAAACTCCGTCTCTTGATTAATTTCTCGCAGATACCTATACAATTTTATGGATATATTATATTTAATAATTGTGTTGTGCGAAGAAGTCGCCGGCTCTTAGGTCTTTAGTTACGTCAACCAGTTTCGCGATGTCAGCAAACAATTTGCGTGCGCTGGGGCCCCATGAACCTAAAGTTACTACGCCAAACAGAACAAAATCGTACTTTTTGCTGAGGCCCTTATATTAAGTTGACACGTAACTAAAGACCGAAGAGCTGGCGACTTCCTCGCACAACGCATCGGACTAAATATTTACGTAAAAATGGACAAGCCCTTAAATGGAAAATTGACATTAAAATTCACCTTTCATATTATTTCATCAATATGTTCTACTTTAAATCCAGAGATCGTGTATTCATATCACATCAAATCATAATCATCGGCTTATATCTGTCCACTGCTGGACTACGGCCACTAGGATTCATGATTATAATGCTGCTGCCCATCATCAATCTTTGATACATAAATGGTCAGTGACACTTCAATCCCTTAGCCGACTCTTACGACACCCGCAGGGAAAGTTGGGGCGGTGACAAAAGTTTTCTACTGCCATCACACGGCAAATGTTTTTTTGGAACTTGTTTACGGAATACATTTTGATATTTGTCATTAACCCTTCAACTGGCAATTTCCTTGTGGTTGCTGAAAGTTCAACTTTATGTCAGTTAATTAAAATCCAAATAGGCATTCCCGCATCGGGAGGTTGTCAGACGAAGGGTTCGTAGCTTTCGTTGAAGGAAAACAGCCGCGGTAGTAACGATGCACCGTGACTCCAAACACGCTCAAGGAGGCATTCAGCAACCTGAAACATACACCGAGTTTCGTGAAGGAGCTTGGATGGTGGGATTAGGGCTACCAAAAAAGGCACAATGGATGTCAATTTGCGGGAAAAAGCCCAGAATAACTAACTAACGATGCACCATTGAATCCGCAGATGCATGCAGGACACCATTTCTGAGTTGGAGCACCAACTTGCCCTCAGCAGGGCGAAGGTGGCCTCAGCAGACAAAGAACGGGAAGAGGTCAGTTTTTATATCATGTTCCCTGGAGCCAGACTCCCAAATATACAAAAAAGGACACGCTTTGGTCAAACTCAAAATCATGTTATGAGTCTTTCCGGTGGACATTTTAAGAGTTAAGGGCTATTTGAGTTAATTTTCTTATTAAGCCTTATTGTTATTCTTTGTGTTCTTTCTTATTAAATTGTTTGATAAAAATCACGACTACACTCCTACCAGTTGCTTACTATTGGCTACAGGAGAGAGGGGCTCTACAGTTCAGCTGAACACGCACTTTTTCTTTCCTGTGGTCGATAGTTAACAGCCTGTGGACAGGTAGTGATGATTTTTATCATATTTGTACAACGAAATGAAAAAGGAGTATGTATTAATAAAAATAAGGCTTTCATAAGAAAATCAAGGCCTTAACTTTTAGATTGTCCACCGGAAAGACTCCGAACATAGGTTTGCGTTTGACCCGTTAGTGATTACCAAAGGTTTACATCATCTCAGTCCACTGCTAGACGTAGGCCTCTCCTATTAACTATGCGTATAGACGCATTAGGAGGTAAATGCCCATAACCGCCACGCTGGGCAAGCGGATTGGCGATCGCAGTAATGTGTCCACTATGATGACGCTGCTGCCCATCATCAATCTTGGCCATGAGTAATCCCACAGATATCATATATACCATAGATCAAACAAACGTATCTACTTAGCGTGTCAAATGAACTCAGTGAAATCCACTGTGTTGTCCGTCTTTAATAGCAGCTTGCAGCTTTCGGGCGTCAAATTTTGTAAGTTGAAGTGAACAAAAACATTAATAATGCCTCCTTAAGTAATATTAATTGCAACAACACAAAAAAAATGAATACTCAACGGCCTGAGGCATATTTAAAATCATAGGCAAGTAACAACTTCAGTACAAAATCTGAGCTCGGCCGCCATACAAATAAATGAACTTGTTTCTTCTAACCAAATCTAATTCTGTGATTAAGCCCATTTAAAATAAAAAAAATCTCATTCCAGCTACGCATCAACATGGAGACCCAAGTCAACCGTCTCCAAGACAACTGCGAGATGGCGCACCGACGAGTCCGCGACCTCGCCCGCCAGGTGGCAGAGTTGCGGAAGGTCGCGCCTGAAGTCGACACGGTGCCGGACTCTAGGAACCCGTGCGTGTGCAAGGATTATATGGACGCTCTGGCGCCTGAGCTGGAGTCCTCCAATTGATTTAGCTTTTTGTATTACCCATTCTGCGGAGATGTTAGTGAAATTCCGGACAGGTTTATGACGATAAAACTTTCAATTTGAATAAAAGTTGAGTTCAGTGTTCAAAGTTGTTTTTCCAAACGATGTTCATGCTGTTATCATGTTGATATGATATTCTAGTGACTTTTGAATTGATTGTCACTGTAACATCGCCTAAAATCATACATTCTTATCAATAAAATCGATATCCTCGTCCTGTCCATTGGGATTCATAAAGGATATATTAGTTTTTTGTCAAATTATTAATGAAAAGCCTGTTTAGGTGGAAGTTACACTCAAAATCCTGTTCTTTCTTGTAAAGGAAAAGGAGCATTCCATGAAAATGTGTCGTAAGCGACACTCTTTTCAATACTTTTGAAAAATTAAATTAGTAAGCTGAGTTGCGGTATAATAATAACAAATCTAGGCTTTTAGATTGGCAGTGTTTCCTAGAAGCTAGCATACTTTATTAGGATAGCTACCATAGCGAGTCGTTAGCAACAAAAAGTAGATGTTTTCATGGAATGCTCTAAAAGTGACTATATTGCTCGTTTGGTTTAAATGTCAATAGCCACTCAATTGCTTTTGGTAACTCTGGTTACCAGCTGTCACTCTTATTTTACATAGGAATAAAGCTCAACCAAAATTTCAAAGCATGTGAGTGGCTAAATCAAACTTAGTATGACGGGATTAGATATTACAAGACACTGTTAAAGTAGCTGTAGATCCATAGACGCGTGCGAGATGTCGCACCGGCGGGTCCGCGACCTGGATGCTTAGCCAAGTTGCCAATCGCTAGCGCTTGGTAGCGTATCGTAGTTTTCCCTCTCTGTCACTCTTGCATATTAGTGCGACAGACAGTTAGCTGCCTTTCGCTTACGAGTGACGTTTAAGCGCTAGCGATTGGCAACTTGGCTAAGCACCTCGCCCGCCAGGTGGCCGAGTTGCGGAAGGTCGCGCCTGAAGTCGACACGGTGCCGGACTCTAGGAACCCGTGCGTGTGCAAGGATTACATGGACGCTCTGGCGCCTGAGCTGGAGTCCTCCAATTGATTGTTTTTTGATTATTACCTAATTCGCGGAGATTTTAAATGCTGCTGGGCAGTTTTGTAACTATTATACTTTCCATTTGAATACATGTTGGGGTCGGTATTCAAAGTTGTTATGTATTGTAACATATCGTAGGGATTTTAATATGATATTCTAGCGATATTTGAATTGATTGTCTTCTAAAACATAAAGGCGTTCATGCTGTTATCATGTTGAAATGATATTCTAGTGACTTTTGAATTGATTGTCACTGTGACATCACCCAAATTATTAATGAAAAGCCTGTTTATGCCCCGGCCATGACATTGGTCTAAGGCGACCAGTGGCGAGCGAATCCATGAGTTGGATCTGGATGCCGATAGTATGGGAACGAGAGGGAGCACCATACGTTTTCTGCTAAGCCGGTCGCCTTAGACCGATGTCATGACCGCGGCGTTAGGTGGAGTTTACACTCACTCAAAATTCTGTTCTTTTATGTTAAATATCAAGAGAAAAGCGACTATATTGATCGTTTGGTTTAAACGTCAATAGCTCAAACTTAGTATGACGGGATTTGATATTACAAGACACTGTTAAAGTAGCTGTAGATCCACAGACGCGTGCGAGATGGCGCACCGACGAGTCCGCGACCTGGATGCTTACCCAAGTCGCCAATCGCTAGCGCTTGGTAGCGTATCGTAGTTTTCCCTCTCTGTCACTCTTGCATATTAGTGCGACAAAGACAGTTAGCTGCCTTTCGCTTACGAGTGACGTTTAAGCGCTAGCGATTGGCAACTTGGCTAAGCATCCTGGCCCGCCAGGTGGCCGAGTTGCGGAAGGTCGCGCCTGAAGTCGACACGGTGCCGGACTCTAGGAACCCGTGCGTGTGCAAGAATTACATGGACGCTCTGGCGCCTGAGCTGGAGTCCTCCAATTGATTTAGCTTTTTTTATTACCCATTCTGCGGAGATGTTTGTGAAATTCCGGACAGTTTTATGACGATATAACTTTCAATTAGAATAAAAGTTGAGTTCAGTGTTCAAAGTTGTTTTTCCAAACGATGTTCATGCTGTTATCATGTTGAAATGATATTCTAGTGACTTTTGAATTGATTGTCACTGTGACATCGCCCAAAATCATACATATTTATCAATAAAATCGATATCCTCGTCCTGCACAATGGGATCCCTAAAGGATATATTAACTAGTTTTTTGTTAAATTATGAATGAAAATCCTGTGTAGGTGAGGTTTACACTAAAAATTTAGTTCTTTTGTGTTAAATATCAAAGGAAAAGCGACTATTTTGTTCGTTTGGTCTAGTTTTTTGTCAAATTATGAATGAAAATCCTGTTTAGGTAGAGTTTACACTCAAAATTCTGTTCTTTTATGTAAAATATCAAAGGAAAAGCGACTATATTGTTCGTTTGGTTTAAATGTCAATAGATCAAACTTAGTATGACGGGATTAGATATTACAAGACACTGTTAAAGTAGCTGTAGATCCATAGACGCGTGCGAGATGGCGCACCGACGAGTCCGCGACTTGGATGCTTAGCCAAGTTGCCAATCGCTAGCGCTTGGTAGCGTATCGTAGTTTTCCCTCTCTGTCACTCTTGCATATTAGTGCGACAGACAGTTAGCTGCCTTTCGCTTACGAGTGACGTTTAAGCGCTAGCGATTGGCAACTTGGCTAAGCACCCTCGCCCGCCAGGTGGCCGAGTTGCGGAAGGTCGCGCCTGAAGTCGACACGGTGCCGGACTCTAGGAACCCGTGCGTGTGCAAGGATCACATGGACGCTCTGGCGCCTGAGCTGGAGTCTTCCAATTGATTGTTTTTTGATTATAACCTAATTCGCGGAGATTTGAAATAGTGCTGCTGGCCAGTTTTGTAACTATTATATTTTCCATTTGAATACATTTTGAGTTCGGTATTCAAAGTTGTTTTGTATTGTAACATATCCTAATTTCTCGCAGGGACTTTAATATGATATCATAGCATCATCTAGCGATATTTGAATTGATTGTCTTCTAAAACATAAAGGTGTTCATGCTGTTATCATGTTGATATGATATTACAGTGATTTTTGAATTGATTGTCACTGTGACATCGCCCAAAACCATATACTTATCAAAAAATCGATATCCTCGTCCTGCCCATTGGGATCCCTGAAGGATATATTAACTAGTTTTTTGTTAAATTATGAATGAAAATCCTGTGTAGGTGGAGTTTATACTAAAAATTTTGTTCTTCTGTGTTAAATATCAAAGGAAAAGCGACTATTTTGTTCGTTTGGCCTAGTTTTTTGTCAAACTTTGAATAAAAATCCTGTTTAGGTAGAGTTTACACTCAAAATTCTGTTATTTTATATAAAATATCAAAGGAAATCGACTATATTGTTCGTTGGGTTTAAATGTCAATAGATCAAACTTAGTATGACGGGATAGATATTACAAGACACTGTTAAAGTAGCTGTAGATCCGTAGACGCGTGCGAGATGGCGCACCGACGAGTCCGCGACCTGGATGCTTAGCCAAGTTGCCAATCGCTAGCGCTTGGTAGCGTATCGTAGTTTTCCCTCTCTGTCACTCTTGCATATTAGTGCGACAGACAGTTAGCTGCCTTTCGCTTACGAGTGACGTTTAAGCGCTAGCGATTGGCAACTTGGCTAAGCACCCTCGCCCGCCAGGTGGCCGAGTTGCGGAAGGTCGCGCCTGAAGTCGACACGGTGCCGGACTCTAGGAACCCGTGCGTGTGCAAGGATTATATGGACGCTCTTGCGCCTGAGCTGGAGTCCTCCAATTGATTTAGCTTTTTGTATTACCCATTCTGCGGAGATGTTAGTGAAATTCCGGACAGTTTTATGACGATATAACTTTCAATTAGAATAAAAGTTGAGTTCAGTGTTCAAAGTTGTTTTTCCAAACGATGTTCATGCAGTTATCATATTGATATGATATTTATTGACTTTTGAATTGATTGTCACTATGACATCGCCCAAAATCATACATATTTATCAATAAAATCGATATCCTCGCCCTGCCCATTGGAATTCCTAAAGGATATATTAGTTTTTTGTCAAATTATTAATGAAAATCCTGTTTAGGTGAAAGTTCCACTCACAATTCTTTGTAAAGGAAAAGCGACTTTATTGTTCGTTTGGTTCAAATGTCAATAGCTCAACCTTAGTATGACGGGATGATAGATAATACAAGACACTCTTAAAGTAGCTGTAGATCCATAGACAGTTTAACTTGCACACAACTTACTTTTTACAACTTAACTTTGACAGACGAGTAATGCCTGTATCATTTGCTAACAAGAAATGATTATAATATTTTATACATTTTAAATCTGAATGTGGTCTTTTACTGTTTTCCACTTACCGTTATAGGTAATTTTTAGGGCTCAGAACTATGAGTGCAAAACTTTAACAAACTTGTTAAAGTTTGTTAAAGTTTTCCCGTAGTTCCGACCCCCTAGTAATTTTGTATTTACTTGTTAATAAAAAAATAGTGACATAGTAAACTATTTTGTTTGCCTTAACCCAATGTTCACTGATATTTAAAAAAGTACCAGGACTAAATCAACATGCCTAGCCAAGAAGCCATTCTTCAATCGTTTACGATAAGCGATAAGGTAGTTAGGAAAAGGAGGCAACAAAAGATATAGGTTCGTATTGTTGATCGCTCAAAGAAAATTTAAATTTGTCACCCTTTGTCAGTGTCAATAAAAGCTGTGAATTATGTACAGACTTTTGTAACCGACCAAACACAGGTACCTAACTAAAAATCAAAGCCACTGTTTAAAACAACACTGTCTTTTATTTTTCTACAAAACATAAGTAAATAGTATAAAATCAACATAATGTAGCTAACAATTATTAGGAGTATCAAACAGTTTAGATAAATAGGTACTTCGGTGCCCCAATATTTACAAGGTCCTACGTTGCACTTTGATCAACTTGAAATATAATCGGCTATAAACACGAAAAAAAAATACGCACTCCCGTGTAAATAAAAGAGACACTGCGGTATTCGCCCAACTATCAGCTATCACCGCCGGGCGAGTATCGCTGTGTCTCTTTTTTACACGGGAGTGTATCTTTTGTTCGTGTTTATAGCCCATAGTTCATAGCCTAGTAGCTTGCGGTGAGACCAATGCCTTGGTCCAGATTTGATTACCCCGAAAATGTAATATGGAACCATGTTATATTGGGGTAGCGACTTAAACACCAAGGACTTACCTACCCCTTTCGTCATAAACGTCTACTAACGCAAGCCGCTAAGTATTGTTTAGCTTTTCTCTCGTACAGATATATTGATTAGACCGAAAAGGCCCAACGATACTTAGCTTCTTGCTAAGTTAGGTGACGTTTATGAATAAGGGTGTGTGAGAATAAACTAGTCCTTTAATAAAAATCTCTGTAACGTATCCGGCCGTATTTGCCATCTTGTGTTTGACAGCAACTTTCAGCTAGCCTTCTCTTTTCCTTTGTATTGATTAAAAAGGGACGTGTTGCTGTAAACCACGAGATATGCTAGCCTCCATGGATATACAAAACTTTGAATAATCTTTTTGTTTCTTCCAGGGGGTTATCATGATCTCTTTAAATGCGATTTTGCAGTTTGGAGTTATTCTATGGAGCTGATACGTAACGATTCAGATTAGGCTCTTAATATAGTACCTGCAGAGCACTTGCCACTTGGAGCAAACGAAAGATGGATTACCTGGAAAGCCCTGAATAGATTGAGGTCGGGAGTGGGCCGATCGAAAGACAACCTTCTGAAGTGGGGAATCGGCCCAGAACAAAGTGCCATCCTCTGTGAGTGTGGCGATTTACAAACAACAGAACACATGATGGAGCATTCCATGAAAACATGTCGTAAGCGACACTGTCTTTTCAATACTTTTGAAAAATAAAATTAGTAAGCTGAGTTACGGCATAATAATATCATATCAAGGCTTTAAGATTGACAGTGTATCCTAACAGCTAGCATATTTTATTAGGGTAGCTACCATAGTGAGTCGTAAGCGACAAAAAGTAGATGTTTTCATGGAATGCTCCTGATGCAGTGCTCCCTGGGTCCAATTACGTGCACTTCGGAAGATCTGGCAAAAGCTACTCCCCGAGGCGTAGAAGTGGCAAGACACTGGCAGAAAATAATTTAGTTAATAATTTATATCATTTGATCCCTTTACACGAAGAAGAAGATTAGGCTATAAACTCAATCGCATTAGTAGATGTGGTAACTCCCTGATCAAAATCAATAGGACCTTTGAGCGTTGACGAGGATCTACATAATATTATTTGGGTCATTGTCAGGTTTAGGTTATCATCTTTTCGGTGGATATTATTTGGGTCATTGTCAGGTTTAGGTTATCGTCTTTTCGGTGGACATACCTAAAGTTAAATTCCTGTACTCATTTTGGGATAAAACAATTGACAGTACAACTAGGTTCCCCGGTCTATAGCCCTATGCAATCAAATCGTAACGTAGATTTATAAAAGCTGTTACCTTTTGACCACCGAGTGGACAACTGTTATTTTTCCGGTTGACAATAACCCATTTTGGGAAATGGGGTGAGTCAATGATGCTGAGCAATCAGGATCATTGACTCAACCGGCCTACCAATTTTCAGCGATATCGAAGACGTCAGGAATTCAAATGTACGGTCGAGAAATTTAATTTCCTACCCATTTCGTACCTTGTCATAGTAGCTATAATATGACAGTCCTAGCAGCTTTCATATTGATTGTCACTGTGACAAGATACAAAATGGGTAGGAAATGAAATTCCTCGACTGTACAAACTTTTTGAGAATTGCTCAGTTACGCAATCTTTCTTCCTCC
Source organism: Thaumatotibia leucotreta (assembly GCA_025490895.1). NCBI lineage: Eukaryota > Metazoa > Arthropoda > Insecta > Lepidoptera > Tortricidae > Thaumatotibia > Thaumatotibia leucotreta. The sequence goes on along the minus strand of JALPQI010011537.1, from coordinate 23,057 downwards.
TTGACTTCAATATTGTTATTACAATTAGTTTTCTCCTCATTCTCTTTTACTTTAACAATATGGCTATTTCCAGCTGAAGTCAGTATCGCTCGCAAAGCCTCGTGAGCTAAGTAGGCGGCGCGACGAGGTGCGGCGGCCATCTTGTGGTATCTCGTTAGAGCGTCTATGAGCACGGATTTTGCCTCGTCAACTTTTTGCTCGTCCATAAGACGAGCTCCTTCCTGTAATGAGGTGAAGAAAAACTTGTTAAAAACTATTTTTGGCACATTGTCTACTTATACGACCTCGGATCTCCATTTATTTATGGGTGTTTTTTGCATAAGTGAGTGTTCCGAAGATACGAGTATAAATATAGCTGCGAAATATCCTGACTAGCAGTTCGAGTACAGTCACTTTGGTTTTCAGTCCAGCTCTGATATAATTAATTATCTACCAATAGAAAATAATGTTTTGCTTTCTGGTTCTTACCGACCCCTAGCAAGACGCAAGAAAGCTTTCCTACTTATAGAAGATAATATAAATTCGAATGTTTCCTTAAAATACGAAGAAAAAATATTATGCACCATGTATTGCTCGTCATCATAACATAGGTATATGTCAAGTGAAGGGTCCACGGAAAAAACAATACATGTCTAGTCAATTCCAATTTCAGAAGGAAAAACAACCTTAGTTTTAAAGGAACAAGTTACAATTTTACCATTATTTTCATAAGGATTAGACATGTTCTTTCCGTGGACCCTTGAAATATACCTATCACAGCGCTGTAGCAAAATCAAGCGTTTTGCGTTCTGCATAGGTACTTAAATCTTACTTATTATGACGAACCCAAGTCCCTATATACTTAAGAAAAAATTGTTAAACGAACCTGAAACAGCTTGTGGCAATCCTCAACGACGTCGATCCTCTTCTCAATCGTGGTTCCGTCAAACGTGATACCACACGTCGAGCAGCGAGCTTTTGCTTGACGTGTTCCTGGTAGTATACCAGAACATTCTGATGTTGGGCATCTGCAATAAGTAAATTGTGATTTGTCATTTTATTCTTCAGTGGGTTTTTGTGGCCGTAACGATAAGAATACACTTGTCACTACTGCAACTTTTTGTGTGGGGATAGTAAGAGTCGGCAGTTTGAAGTGTTGCTAACCATTTATTTATTGAAGATTGGATGGACAGCATGAGTGGAGACCACGGTTCGGCCAACGCAGTGTAGGAGATCCACCCACAAGATGGACAAATTACCTTATGGAGGTTGCCAGGGAACGCTGGATGCAGGTCACGTTCAACTGGTGTATGTGGAGGTCGAAAGGGGAGGGCTCTGTTTAACAGCAGTTGTGCTATGGCTGAAACGATGATGATGTTGCTGACGATGAGCAGCAGCAATCATAGTGTTAAATACTACTGTCAACCGCCAACCCGCTTGCCCATCGTGGGCTATTATGGGCATTTTACCTCCTAATGAGTCCATTCACATATACAGATTAAAGAAGAGGCCGACGTCTAGCATTGGAGTGAAATAGACTAGTAAAGCTTACTTCAACGGCGGTGAATCTTCCCCACACTCAGCCATCGTCGGCCATAAACTCGGCCTCGTGCAAGCGTCGCAGGCGCACGTAAACCAATACCGCGCCGCCAGAGTCCGCTGACGCGAGGCCACGTCCCGCAGCGAGGCCGAAGGACCGTAGCACTCTGAGACTGGCGCGCCGGGGGTTAGCGGCCTGGTTGTGGCAAGTATGAGGCGGCGGCCGATGAAATATCTGGGGTTAGGTATAAATAAGGTTAGTTTAGACGACGTACATTTTATAGCAATTACTGCACAGTATAGTAGAGATATATGGAAATAACCTAGGCAAATGATTAATTAAGGTTCATATCATTACTGTTATCGACCCTTAGGTAACTAGTCCCTTTAGAATTGAAGGTACAGATGACACCTCTGCATCGATAAAAGTTAGTGCCTGCCGAGCTTCAGCGTACCATTGAATCCACTGGTGGATTGACAGAGCAGATCCTTCTAAATAGATGGATAATAAAATGAGTAATCAAATTCAAAAAGAACGGTGAAAGTTATGAAGCTATTGCGAAAAATGGGTAAGAATAAAGAAAGGAAACAATACATAGCGTACAAGATGTCACAAGAAAGGAAATCGATGATCAGGTACAGAATAGAATAGTTGGAAAAGAAAAAGAAAACAAAAAAATTGCATAATACGCTCCTGCTACGCAGAGGCTTATTAAAAGGTCTCAAACAAAATAAATTATTTATGTTTCCTACGCACACTGTATTAAAAAATCACTGGCATTTTGGTAATCACTGTATTGGCAGGTGTCCGGAACTCTTTTCTATAGTTCCATCTCTTATCTATCCAACCTTCATCACCATAACCCATTAGTCTTTTCCATATAATTTCCAAGAGCCTCTATATGCCTGCTGGGACCGGCTTACAAATATCTATTTTTGTGCCCGTGAAGGGGTTGCAACAGCAATACAGCAAATTTCGCCAAAGGGTCTGTAGGGATCTGTATTAACGCAAGGCTTCCAAATGACCGAGATTTATAGGCCCGTGATAAAAGCAAGATACAAATATTAATAATACAAACCTAGCCACACCAGGAAAGCAGTCATGGTTAAACAGTGCTCCAGTAGGATATATAGCGACAGCGATGTGCTGTGCCCTCGCTCCTCTAAACAGGTGCCCGTCTCCAATACCGTTGCCACTCCTCAGGGTCTCGAAGACCTCGTGAGCGTTGAACTGCAGGAGTTGGAGGTTTCGGACTAGGACAGCGGTTACGGACCAGCGCGCTGTGGAAAAATAGCAGTAGCCATCAGATGAACAGTGTGGGTATTTGATACGGGCGAATAATTAATCCAGCTATAATATCTGATCCTACAAGCCATAAGATAATCATTTCGTTAAATTTTGTTGTTAATTATGTGTAATGTAATGATATTTCTAAAGTGCAACCCAGTCGCAATGTATGCCGGCCAATTGACATGACACTCGTATGACGTTTAGATACTTATGTATGTCTACTTATGATGTGGCTACTAGTGGATGCAAAATATTGCGTGTTCGATTATTTTTTATGTAAAAATGCCTTAATTTCCTAAATAAATTTATATAAACAGGTTCCCTAGGTCCAACAGCAATCGCCACTAAAATATTCGCCCGTATCAAATACACACGCTGTATCGTAGCGGCCAAGGTTTTCTAAAATTTGAACTTGCACTCTAATGCCATGACATGACAATAGACTTGCTTAGATAATTGTGAGGGATTTGTCTCTTTTGTGCAATCAGAGAAAATCATACTGGCGTTTTCTTCTGCTAATATTGCCAATGCAAAAAGGATGGATACTTTTTCAGGTTCCTACCGACAAACTGGTTAGTCAGACTTTATGAATTGAATTCGGATTCTGTTTTTGTTCTTATTTCGCTTTCCTAATGCGTCCATACGCATAGGCAATAGGAGAGGCCTTATCCAGCAGTGGACTGACATAGGGTTATGTGTGTGGAAGTTTCACCTGTCAGAATCGGCTATACGAAGAATAACGTATTGTGATTGATCATGGAACTTACCGTTCTCCAACTCATCACCGGACACTGAATCGAAGAACCCGCTTTTGAACAGACATTCTGTTAGGAACGCCGCAACGACCAGTCTCTTCACGTAGTCCTCTCCTGTGCGTTGTTCAGCGTGAGTACAGAGGGAGTATATCTGAGGAAAATGTGATTGGAGTAAGACCAGACTTAATTGAGTTTCAAAAGCCCTAAATCGTGTATCACCCTACATGTATATTAACCCTTGACTACCTACGTCCTGTTTGTATCACACAACCACCTACCTGCGGTCCTGGAGACCGCTTCTTCTTATGGGACCTGATTTATTTACTTTGGCGTGACTGAAGGGGGTTTAAATATATTAAATATACTTTAATAGTTTCAGGCATTTATTAACCAACAAGAATACAAAAATAAACAACATTTTGTATTTCAAACTTAACATATTTATTAACTTGTTGTATTTTCGATTACAAAACTTAGTATCCTTTAGGGTATGAGATTACAAAATTAAGAAACATAATATAAAGCTTTTCATTATAAAAAAATAAAATTGAGCAATCAAAAATGCTATTAAACTATCTAATTTGGTTACAAATAAGATATTTTTGTAAAATTACATGCTTTAGAAATAACCATTTTTGTTTGCCATCGACACACAATTTGTTCGAACATTCACATTCAAAACAAGTTTCTAGTCCCGTGGAAGACGCTGATTATTTGCACGACACTCTAAATAGGATTTCACTAATTTTTCGGCCAGTTTCTTCATATTTTGAACCTTTTTTCAAAAATGTGTTCAAAATTTAAATAACACAACCACCTACGTGCGGTCACTGAGACACCTACAAAATGTATCGTAACCACCTACGTGCGGTCTCACGGACCGCCGATGCTACTTTATTACTCACAAAATCCAAATGAGTGCACGTCTGAACGAGTCGACAGCATGGCCAGCACTGCGGAGGTGCTGGGCAAAGGTACAAGGTCACAGAGACATGAGCGATGTACTGGCGTTCAGTTATTGTCAATTTTAAATAATCCAGTGTCTGTGAGACCGCACGTAGGTGGTTAAGGGTTAAATAATATCAGATATCTTTACACCCAAATTGGATATTTGAGATTTAGACATTGACACTAAATTAGCATAAATATAAATGTTTTTCTTGGTTTTTTATCTAGCCACTAGCTATACTCGTACGTTCAAAATTATAAGTGCGAGAGAGACACTTCGTTCGTGGTTCGTGCCAAGCCTTCAGTAGGCTTATCACATGATTAGTGCGACACTATTTCGCCGTGAGATAGACTGTCCGTCCCTTTTTAATTAATATAGTTAGTAAAAGACGGGAAATCTATCTCGCAGCGACATACTGTCGCACCAATCATGTCGGAGATAGAATTTTTATTTAGTTTTTTCATGCTTAACTTGGCACTTGGAGCTTGGCTAGGATATTGAGAAATGAAATGAAACGAAATGAAACGAAAATAATGAATTTGTTGTTCGTGAAAGAGATTGCTTCTTTGGTGGATGATTTGAAGCAAAATTACGGCTTGACTACCTGTCATCATTCATCTTCAATCAAAAATGTATAATCTACAAAATAAACAGGTACAGTTCATAGTAAAAGACATAAAAAATAAGTAAATGAATATTTTCTTATCCTTTTGGCTGCCTGTAGGGATTGCAATTGCTGGATCCAGCATCCAGCAATCCAGCTGGATCCAGCGCTTTTGTCGGTCTGCTGGATCCAGCAGCCAGTGCTGGATCCAGCACTGCGGATCCGCAAATAAAATTCACCAAAAAAATTCCACATAAACTTCACTTAAACTTATTTTACGTCGTGTTTGAAACGGTTCCGCGATCCCGCGCTTAGTCCTAGACGGCCGTGGCTAATAATACGTGTGCTCCTTCCAATTTATGGTTGAAACAATGTGCTAAAAGTGGGAAAGAGTGGATAGATTCTAATGTAGTGCTTCGGAATGAGAAATCTATGTTTATGCTACGTTTTTGGTTGGGTATAAATTGCATGAGTTTGGTTTTATTGAAATTAAGCTTTAAATTGTGATCATCCGACCAGGTTACGATATTTTGAATGGTTGTATGTAAGCTATTATTTAAATCTAATTGATTGTGGCAAAGTTGAATTACAGATATGTTGTCAGCAAAAAGAGTACAAAATTTATCTATACATTTAGGCAGATCATTTATTATATAGATTAAAAATAAAACATAACCCAGAACACTGCCTTGGGGTATAGATCGAGTAATATTCGTTTTATCTGATTTAAATATTTGTATGGTAGGTACCTGTGATGTAGTTGTGATATTGATATTCTATTTCAACGCATTGTGGACGACCTACAGGTCCTTAGGTACCTTATTAACGTATGGTATGAACCAATTGTGAGCTGAGCCTCTAATACCTATTCCAAATATTTTTTGCAATAAAATATCATATAAAACACAATCATAAGATTTTCTCATACCTAGCAACTTACCAATAGCATATTTTCTGTCATTTATTGTGTTTAAAACTTCGTTTGTGTACTTGAAAACTGCTGACGATGTTGAGCGACCTTTTCGGAAACCGTTCTGAGAATCGTTAAATATATATTTTAAACTTTTCACAAAAAAAAATCGGTTCGACATAGCGATTTCAAAAATTTTGAAAAAAATTTTAGAAGGGAAGGGCCTACATGTTTAATAACTGACATTTTAAGGAGATCTGGGACTGTTCCTTCTGTAAGAGACTGGTTAATGAGAAGTGTCATTGGAGGGGCTAACTCTTCAGCGCATTTTCTTACTAAATAGGGTGGTACTGGCAACTCATTTTGGCCAAAACTTCTTTTATTTCTGAGACATTTAATTAGTAGTTTGAAAACTTCAAGTGAGGTGACAGGGCTAAGGTAGAGCGATTTTTCAGATGATGATATGACGGGTCGTCCCCGGAGCGAAGTTTCAGCCCTCTGCGGAGTCGGTTTTTGAAATTCTATTCAATTTTAAACTAAGGGGTACACTAAAACGTTTCAAATAAATAAAATAATTAAAAAATAAAACAAAAAGTTCCCCGACTTCAATCGAAAGAAAATATTATAGTAATAAGACAAGAGCCTATATGTAGATACGCTCACAAGAATTAAGCTGAAAAAGGAATAATTTGTCACTTCTCAATTAGCTTAAAACGGCAGTCGTGTCTTTTAATTTCTTTATTATTTTATTTTTGAAGTTTTTTTTAGGTATATAATTCGCAAAAAATTACGCGTTATTGTCCTACCTTTTATAACATTGAATATTATTATTAATAATTAACCTGTTTTATTGCAAAAAAACGTTTTTTTTTTTGGTATTTTTCCTACCTGCTGGATCCGCGCTGGATCCAGCTGGATTGACGCCGATCCAGCAAAAATCCAGCTGGATTGAAAACACTGCTGGATTGCAATCCCTAGCTGCCTGTCTATGAAATATTAGAAGATTCTACAAATACTGCTTCAGCATTTGCTACAAAATACCTGCGCCGTCTTCAACTCCAAATTTTCCTCATCCTCGCATCTCTTATCTTCTTTCTCCTCCTCAGCCATCTTTAACCCCTTTCTACTCCTATTCAGCCTCTCCTTCCGCGACTTCATCTTCTTCCTCCCTTCTATATCGTCGTGGGCTAGGGGTGTGACGTCACCGGACACGTGACGTGTATAGACGTCGAGGGTCCCGGGAAGGCCAAGTTGAGTGACCATGCGAAGGGCGATGTGGCTTAGGATGGACATGCCGGAGCCTGAAACAGTATGCATATGGTTTCGGTCTTGTAGACATATTTATAAGACCTAAAGCGTCAAATGATACTTATCTTGCTAAGTTAGTACAAGTTTATGAATATGACGGTGTACAATTTTTGCAAAAAACCTCAATCGGCACGTATCAATTCAGCCGACGCGGCATCAGATTTTTCGCACTTATGTAGTCGACATAAAGCTGTTTTCGGCCGGTTTAAGACGATTCCGCGTCGATTGATCTGGGAAGACCCTTACACTCACATTGTCAGAGGATCTACCACCACCAGTACCACCACGATCCAAGATCGGCCTGATTCCTCCCTGTCACACTACTTAACAAATTCAAGCGTGCAACAGAGAGGCAGTACTTACGAGTATATCCACTCGTGGTTCACGTAGCAGTTTTAACCACTCACCAATAAATAGATCCTGGAAGGTGCACTCGTGTTGGTGGTACACCATGCCCTTATCGCGGCAGGCGAGCGAGCAGAAAGCCACTCCTGCGCAACGTGGGCACCACACCGCGGCTTCTTCCGCGCATAGGGACAATCTGTATGATCAAAATATTTGGATGATACAGAAAACTTCACATCATCAGCCTATATTAAAGGCCTCTCCTATTGCCTATGCATACGGACGCATTAGGAGGTAAATGTAGTATAATAGCCACGCTGGGCAAGCGGATGGGCGATCACAGTATGTCCACTATGATGCTAATGCTCGTCATTAGTCTTCGATAAATAAATGTTAATGACACTTCAATCTAAGTTCCCTAGTCTACTCCTACGACACCCACGGGAAGAGTTGGGGCGGTGACAAGTTGCGGTTGTTACTGCCGTCACCACACGGCTCCACTCTACAGAAAACTTACTTGTCTTTAAATAGAAGTATGCAGACTAACAATAGTACATTGTGCATCAAGGGAGGTAAGCACGGAATTACTAACGAGAGTGTTAGGCGGAGGGCTTTTATGACTCGAGTTAGTATTCCGCTTACTGACCGTGATGCATACAATGTTTTTCATCACACTTGCCGACAAAAAATAAGTTTTAAGACATAATATTATTAAATGACGTACTGACATTTCTATTACTCGCTAGGGAATTTCACTTTTCTATTACTCCCGCTACGCACGCAAGCAATGGCGCGCTTAGACAGCAAGTGCGATGAAAAAGAAATTGGATAAACTCACAATTTTGAGAAAAACCGTGTTTGTACCGGAACATGCATTTAACACTAGAGGCCTGTTCAAGATGTTTATGAGCAACCTAGATATCTCATGGCCACTATTCCTCATAATAGCAATCATCATTCTCGAAAAGTCTTCCTTTTGTTGTACATCCACCCTGACTAGACTGGCACAGACCTGGTAAAGCAGTGGAGACAGTGAGTACCAAGATGGTCGGGCAGCAGGCAAGCTGCGTAAGGGCTCTCTGCTAGCACGATGTCTCCTGGACTTAGAGGCGCCCGAGCTGCTGCGAACCGTCCCTGATAGATTTATAAATTATAAGAAAAAGGGGATATATGTTTATTAGAATTATCAACATTCTGGCATTGTGCTGTTCTAGGTGGCTTATAATTAGAGGTCGGAACTATGGGTGCAAAACTTTAACAAAACTTGTCAGTGGACATGAAAAAGCAAATACATCCATAAAATATACGTTTTTACACACACAAACACTGTAAGTTCATGATTCCGAGACAGGGAACAAAATTGAATACAGATTTTTCAATAATATTCGTATTTTTCTTGGGTTCCAATATGTCAATTTTGAAGTTTTGTTAAAGTTTTGCACCCATAGTTCTGCCCCCTACTTATGATCTATTCGTTACTTTTGCACTTGTATACTTGGCAGCACATGACGGCAACAACAGATGATTTACGCGGTACCATCATAAGCGTCCGCCTTTGTAGTCTTTTGCTTACACTTTGTCTGGTGTTTTGGATTCTCAAAAGAGAGACCATTCCCACTCTTGTATCATAACTTAATGATGTGTAATATGCATTTGAAACTGTAAAGTATATTAGGGTTTTGGAAACTCAGTACAGTGTACAGGACGTTAGGCATTGGTTACAAGCTTATTCTGGAGGCAGTTTAGTACTTATATCAGTCCAATTATCAATTTGAATGGCCTGCTACGACGAACACAGAAATTCGTAAATTTTGGGATCCGTCTCTGTCACTCCAACATAGGCGTCATTAGAGTGACAGAAAGGCCCCGAAATTGGCGGATATCGTAGTTCACGGAAGGGCTGCTGATGCCAGGCAAATTTGAACTCTGTGTCTTTCAATTGCTAGAAGATTACTGATCGTCTTACAGCTACTTTACCTTTCCTTCTTCTTCGACGATTTTAACATGTTTAGACAGTGCCGGCATATTAGGTTTGCAACCACCCACAAGGTTGATATCTGAAAACAAGAAGCTTAACTTTAGATTTGTTTTTGAAATAATGAGTTTAGCTAATCCTTTGAACACCATTGTAAATTTATCTAAAGGTGTCATGGCGTCAATACAAAAATGTACTGCGTACAAATATTATAACATACTTAGGTAATTTTGGTTCTTAAAGAAAGAGTAGCACTTGAATCATAATTTTGTACAAAAAGCTGAATAGCTTTTATGAATAGCAGTTTTGCTTGTTTTATAATGCGATGCGAAGATTTTTTACTTACATACTGTACTAAATGTGACATCACGCCGGTATCCATACTAAAATGTATAACGAAGATAAACCTTTTCTGCAGCAAGGCAGTTACTTTTCAGCCTACTCGATGGTATGCTGCATCTTTGGCGTGACAACACAGGACCTCTTAAGTAGTTATTTCTATTATTGTTCAAAGGATTAATAATATAGAAACTATGAATGTGGAACAACTATTTATTTGTGATAAACAGTCAAATTACCCCTTGCCAGAATCTGAATCTATGTTCTTCAGCTCCGTTGGCGGTGTTACTGCTAGGGAACCACCTCTGATCTTTACCTGAGCTTTCTGCACCAGCTTCAGGTACTTGCTTGCTAAAATCTAAAGTTTCTAGATCTTTCTGAAGCCGTTCCTTGGACGCTGCATCATCAGCTCGCAGCAGCCGCAGTGCCAGTTCGTACGACACTTTGGCACGAGTAGGCTCACCACAATCTGCAATTAATGGGAGTCTCTTTGAACACGTTCCCAAATAAACCCATTGGACAAATCTTGAAGTCCCACGTAGGTTTGGCATTTAGAAATGGTCTAGCGTTAATATAGAAGATAAAAAGGTATTTTTTTCCTATAATCGAGCAATTCTCTAAAAGTTTGTACAGTCAAGTGCAAAGATAAGTATCGACAGAATCCGCCCATAAATATGTTGCGACGTTCTTATTACACAGAATTAAGGTGCATTCAGACCAAACGAGCATTCGCTATTCTAACCCCCTATTCTACGAAACTCGATCGTTACACAAACCGTGAGTCGTTGATTTCGTAGAGTGGGGGATAAAACAGCGAATGCTCGTTTGGTCTGAATACACCTTTAGAGTGCACTGGGACATATTTTTAAATAGTTTTGTGTACACCTGATTTTGTCTTTGACTGTACATAATATATGAATCACGTCCTCGATATTGATAAAAATCGGTAGGCTGTTTGAGTTAATGATGCCAAGCAAGATTCACCATATTTCTCAAAAATTACCATAAAGTTTGTGTGGAAGTTTCCAAATTCCTATACTTTTTTGGTGATATTAGTCAAAAATTAAAATATTATAAGTTACAAATAAAAAAGCTTAGTAAATAAGGCTTAAAGAGGTATTGGTTTCAATTACCCTAACGAATGTGTACGATTCGAGTTTATCCAATGGCTAAGAATATCCTGTACGTTATCCAATGGCAACAGTTTAATTAAACTGCATTAATGCACTAATGTTTAAACCTACCTCTGTAGCAATGCCCAGTTCTCCAATAATAGTGCGCGCGCATCTTAGCAGGCAAATGCGAGCGCAGTGCCAGCCTTAGATCAGCTAATGCGGCGCGGGCGCCTGTCCCTTTCGCTCGTTGCCGGGAGAGCAGGACGGCGCTACGCGTCCATAGAGCTAAGGCCAGGGTTGCTTCTTCATCATCCTCTGAAATTATAAGTGTTGTAAAGTACACAACGCATAACATAAAACAATTTTATCTTTCGACATCATTAGTGCTTAAGAATGAATTCGAAAACCGTAGGTAATGAACAGCATTAACATCAGCTCTACCTCGGCCGCCCGTCTTCGCTCTCTTCAACTACTGAACCCTATCAATAAAAACCCTGGTGAAATCACCCCTAATAGGAGCCTTCAACACCGCCTCTCTTGCAAACCTCTGCCCCCAATATATCGCATCTTCATCAGCGTCAGTCAGTTCCACCTCAGCCGTCCGTCGTCTCGTCAACTGGTGAACTTTGATCAAAACTTCAGGTAAACTCACTTAAAACAGGAGCTTTCAGCACCGCTTCTCTGACAATCTCCAGCCCCCGATCTATCGCATTGTCATCAGCGTCAGTCAGTTCCACCTCGGCTGCCCATCTTCGCTCTCATCAACTACTTGAACTCTGATCAAAGTTTCAGGTAAACCCACCCGTAAGAGGAGCTTTCAATACCGCCTCACTAGCAAAAGCCATGCAGCGCCCACTGTAAAGCATCCTCGTCATTACCCAGCTCTACCTTGGTGGCCCGTCTTCACTCTCGTCAACTACTGAACTCTGATCAAAACTTCAGGTATACCCACCCGTAACAGGAGCTTTCAGCACCGCCTCACTGGCGAAGGCCAGTGCCCTCTCTATCGCATCTTCATCAGCGTCAATCAGTTCCACCTCAGCCGCCCGTCTTCGCTCTCGTCAACTGCTGAACTCTGATCAAAGTTTCAGGTAAACCCACCCGTAAGAGGAGCTTTCAACACCGCCTCACTAGCAAAAGCCATGCAGCGCCCACTGCATGTATAGCATCCTCGTCATTACCCAGCTCTACCTTGGTGGCCCGTCTTTGCTCTCGTCGACTACTGAACTCTGATCAAAACTTCAGGTAAACCCACCCGTAACAGGAGCTTTCAACACCGCCTCACTGGCGAAAGCCAGCGCCCTCTCTATCGCATCTTCATCAGCGTCAGTCAGTTCCACCTCGGCTGCCCGTCTTCGCTCTCGAGATGCCCGTGCGTCTTTCCCTCGGTAGACTGGGGCGACGCGGGATAACACTTCACGAAGCGCTTCCATCAACTGAAACAATAGGATTTGAACTACGAGCATATGGTCGCAGGATTTGAAATTCTTTTGAAAACTTATCTCCAACAGCGTGTTTACGGGGTCGCGATCCCAATTGAGCCGTGTGGTGACGGCGGTAAGAATACATTTGTCACCACCTCAACTCCTCCTGCTGGTCTCGTAAGACGACTCTTACGACACCAGCAGGAGCCCATCTGCCCATCTGCCCATCACCCATCTTTTATCAAATAATGATCAGTGACACTTCGATCCCTTAGTCGACACTAAGGGATTGAAGTGTCACTGATCATTATTTGATAAAAGATGGGTGATGGGCAGCAGCGTCATTAGAGTGGACACATTACTGGGATCGCCAATCCGCTTGCCCAGCGTCGCGATTATGGGCATTTACCTTCTAATGCGTGTATACGCATAGTTAATAAGAGAGGCCTACGTCCAGCAGTGGACTATCATAGGCTGATGAAGAAGAAGTAGAAGATCCCAATTGTGTTGAAGTCCATTTCCGGACTTAGAACTCCACTGTAGGGTTGCCTTAATCGCCAAGCTTGACAAGCGGGTTGGTGATCTCACTCAAAAGTGAGTCAATCGAAAAAAATTGTACAAAGTTATTGCTCTTTTGATTAACAAAACGAAAATGACGATCACATCAGTTGTGATACGAAAATTAGTCATACAATCGTTATGGTATACTCTGTCCAACAAGTACCTCCTTTTACAACACTCTTCGGCAGCTGTAAAAGGGGGCAAATTTAAAAGATATGGATTGCTCATAGAACATTTTAATTTATCATCCTTTTTCATTGCCAGTTACACAAAATTTAAATTTGTAACACAAAAATTATGACATTAAATTTTGCTTTCATTAAAGACCTTTAATTATTTACAAATTTCTTGCAATCGACCCAATGAGTACCTATACCGTATTTTAATCATGCTGTCTACCCATACGCCGGTGGTCCATCATGCTCTTTAATGCCAGAAAAATTAATGGAACGAAACTTGGACAAACAATGCTCAAAGTGAATTATGCAGATAACAAATAATGCTACAAATTAAAGAGAAAATATGTCAGAACGTAAGTACCTCATTATGGTCCCTACATTCCTGCAGCCGCTTCGCATCACTCAGCGGTTCCAGCGACCGAAGCCAATCAGGGGTGGGTACAGCAGCTAGCTCCGGCAGTAGAGCTCGTAGGAAGCCACGTACAGCGCTGCATAGCGTTTGCGCTGAGCACGCTGCAGCGTATGAGGGGTCCGGTTGAAGGCACCGGGACATTCTGGAAAATGGTTTAACTCTTTAAAAGGCAAGACTCAAAAAATCCTGGATTCAAACCTCAACGCCATCTTGCAGTACAAAAAAATCTGTAAGGAACATACACAAAAATACAGTGTTATAGGGTGGTCGTATTTGAGACCGGTGCCCTTTATAGATATGTGGCCGAAAACTTAATGGCTTTTCATCACTTCCTAAACTATTATACCCATAGTTTCATTTGGGTGAATCATCTCATGGCAAATCTACGTTGGCTTGGCCACCTCGAACGAATGGGAGGCAACCGTGCCGTCAAAAGAGCCTACGAGGGTAAACGTCCGGTCGGCCGCCGTTATCGTTGCAGATATCGTTGGGCGGATGCTGTGAGGGCTGATTTAAGCGGTCTCGGAATTGACCAGTGGCAAAATGTCGCTCAAGACCGTGATCAGTGGCGTTCTCTCATATTGGAGGCCAAGACACACTTTGGGTCTCTGCACCTAAGGAGTAAGTATCACATGGCAAACCAACGTTACGCAGACGTATCTTTCGAATATTGTCATGTTCCAACCTAACCTAGTTGCCAAATGAAAATTCGGCCAAATTAAAGCTTGTAAATCATCAAATTAGCCGAAGACTGCTGAACATAGGCCTCCCCCAAAGATTGCCACAATGACCGGTTCTGTGCCACCCGCATCCAGCGGACTCCTGTGACCTTCACTAGGTCATCAGTCCACATTGTGGGGGGCCTACCCACGCTGCGCCTTCCGGTACGTGGCCACTCGAGAACCTTCCTGCTCCAACGCCAACGGCCATCGGTTCTACGCGCAATGTGCCCCGCCCTCTGCCACTTCAGTTTAGCGATTCGGAGAACTATTTCGGTTACATTGGTTCTGCTGCATTAAAGCTTGCAAATAAGAACTTGATAAATGTTGGTACGCCAAATGAAATATGTATAGTGAATCATGGTTGGGAAGCAAAATAAGGAATATTATTTAAAATTTGAGCTAAATAGCATGAATGAAATGTTATGACTTATAACCCGAAAGATTTTAACTACGCAATTTTTTGATGTAAAAAGAAACAAAAAATATTACGAGTACATGGCTTTTGCCATTTATGGCGAAATAATTTTTTTTTGCTTCAATTTTTTTTTAATGTATTTTAACATACAAAGTAAATGTTAGTCATAAAACTAGCACTTGCAATGAGTGACAAGGTTTTTTTTTAAACTCATATTTTAAAGGTTTTATTTCTCACTTTTTGACATCTATTAATGAGGTTAGTGAGACTATTCTCCATAATGGCACCAAAGCCGTTAAAAAGACCTTGTTTACTGAGTAACAATTAGAAAATGATTATGTTTTTTTTTTATTGGTAAAACCAGGCGATATCCAGAAAAGTTTAAATGACATTATAGTTCCTAAATGTGGTCAGGAATACACTGTTAAAATCTTTCGGGTTATTAGAGACCACGGTGTATAAACAAAAGCGTTTTATGAATTTAAGAGAAAAACGAATAAAAAATCTCTAATTCAAAATTATGTCAGACATTTTTTCAAAAATTCCAAATCGCTATTTTTTAGTTTAAGACATCTGTTGTCATGAACATGATATACTCGTAGTTTACGTCCCATTCTGATCATGTTAACACCATTATTACCATTAACACATCACACAGAATGAAAGAATAAATATTTTTTTAAGTGTTCAATTCTAAAAAGTTTTCCCGAATCAACTAAAGCATAATAATCGCAAATCAATAAAGTTTACGAAGTTATAAAACAAAAGCAGTTCGTAGTGGCGACTACGGTTTTCGGTTTGATTATTTCCTCCCAGAACAGACCGCACCCGGTATAATACACTTTGAGCTTCCAAATTGTTTGAAAGTTTGAGAACTCCCATCGATATGGGCCGATATTTGACAGATAATGGACAGATTTATTATAGCTTTACATTTGCATGCGAAACTTTTTCAACTTTACTAATTTTGGATTAGAAAATTTATTTAATATTCGACATTTTTTTTCAGTTCAGATCATAAAATTAAATACAGAGTGTATAAGAAATTGTGGTAATCCATTTAAGTTTGTATCTATTCAGTATTTTTTAAGACTTTAAGTTCTTTTTTTTTATTATATTGGTACTACAAAGTGGCTCTACTCCACCTGATCGTAAGTGAAAAGTAGAAACAAACAGGAGACTAGCAGTAACCTGTCACCGCCTTGCTGGTGATGCTTTTTCACGCTCCGTTTAAAGGATCCCAACTTATAGGTATGCGGAAACACATGTGCCGGTAAATAATTCCACTTTTTAATAGTCCGGCATATGAAGGATTTGCCGAATTTCTCAGTACGTGTGGGAGTATTTTCCACGGTGAAGCAGTGACACCGGAAAACGGCACGTGTGGTTTTATAACGGAAAGAGGAGGGCGGGATCAGTTCGTAATAAAACCAAGATTGTGCTGTATATGTGCGCAGTTATGAAATAACGCAAGTTTTAAGTACCATATTGTTAGAATTTTTTAACCGAGTTCAAAAAAAAGAAGGAGGATCTCAATTAGACTGATTTTTTTTTGTTATATGTATGTTACCCGATATCTCCGAGAATTGTGAAACGATTTTTTTTGTGATCGAACGAGTATAACCCCTAGATGGTCCCGTTGCCACCAAGTTGCGATCCGATGATGGGATCTTGGAGAAATTGAGAGATCTCTTCAAATGTTATAGGTACATGTATGGCGCTTGTAATTTTCATTCATTTACAAGAATTTGCATTCAGAAAGTAGTGTTTGAGGAAACTGATGATAGAAACAAATCGGGAATCTTGGAGAAATCGGTTTTTAAATTTTGTAATTTGGTGATTATTTTTTAATCTATGCCGACTGGTATAGTCAGCCACAGTTATCGATAGCAAGTGGGTATTGTGGTCGCAGACTGATATTCTTGTCTGAGACACGGCTTGCGCTGTTCGATATAGTTTGATCCCGAATGCGTCTATTTACATCTCTTCCGCGTTTCCAGAGCCATCGCATACAGTGTGATTGATATTAGGACCACTTTTGCAATCTTCGTTTTTTTAATACGTCAAATTAACATTAATATACAAGTCATAAAACAAAATAATAATAATCTACATAACCTCAAATAAAATTTAAACGGTGATGGTTTGACTTTCATTCCGGTGGTCGTGGGTTCAAACCCTGGGTCGTACCAATGAGTTTTTCCGAAACTTATGTACGGAATATATGATATTTACCATTAGCTTTCGGTGACGGAAAACATCGTGAGGAAACCTGCATACATCCGCGAAGAAATTCAAAGGTGTATGTGAAGTTCCCAACCCGCTTAGGGCCAGCGTGGGGACTATAGCCTAGTCCCTCTCATATAATATGAGGCCTGTGCCCAGTAGTGAGACATTATATAGGCTAAAATATAAATTTATAAACAAATTGCTAAAAATACTGACTTACTTCTGAATATAAATAATGAAAAAACCTGGGTATGTTACAAAAAACCGGCCAAGAGCATGTCGGGCCATGCTCAATGTACGGTTCCGTAGTTATTCAAAAATGGCTAGGCCGATTATATTCGAAATTGTTTTATTTTAAAGTATTTTATTAGCCCATGGCTGTGTGGTGACGGCAGTAAGAATACATTTATCACCACCCCAACTCCTCCTGCGGGTGTCGTAAGAGTTGACTAAGGGATTGAAGTGTCACTGACCATTATTTGATAAAAGATTGATGATGGGCAGCAGCGTCATCATAGTGGACACATTACTGCGATCGTCAATCCGCTTGCCCAGCGTGGCGATTATGGGCATTTACCTCCTATTGCGTCTATACGCATAGTTAATAGGAGAGACCTACGTCCAGCAGTGGACTATCATAGGCTGATGATGATGATGATATTAGCCCACACCCCTCGGCCACTTGGTCTTAGCAACCACCAGTCAATTTTCTCGGGTATATGCAATCCCTTACAAGGCTAGGCGCCTTTGACAAAAAAAGGGGTGCAGGCATCAGCCGCGAAAGCTGAGCACGTGGGTTCGATCCCCACGACGTTTTCTCTTTGGTATATGATATCTAATATTTTAAATTTTTATAGCATTAAGTAGAGTGACTACTGGGGCAAAATAAAAAAGACAAATCAAAATATTTAGTTAACAAATAATTTGATTTGTGTTTTCACAATACGTTTAATAATGAGAACTTGGACAAAGCTAAAAAGAAGATAGGAACTGATACTTATTTAAGAGTTGAAATTGTGAACCATACTTGTAATACCAACAAGTAAGGTGGAAGTACTAGTACCCAATCAATCAATACCCATCATAGATTGAATTACCAACGATAAATTAGAATCAACTATTAGGGCATTTAAATGAAGATATATGTATGTGCTTTTAATGCTTCATATTCCAACTTTGAAATATAAATTATTTGCATAATATTTAGACAGGCTGCCTTTTATTAGGACTGAGTTTGTTCAAACTTGTACTGAGGTGTCATCTATTGGGACTGCCAGCAAAAGCACCTAACACTTTTTTGTACAATGAAGTCAATGAAGTTAACTAAGAAAATTTGCATTTTTGAGAAATGTTGATATTGTCACTCTTTAATATAAATACTATTTAATAAAACTTACAAACTCTTCTCCCAAACACATGACAATACTTTATGTAGAGTTACGAGTATACAGGGTGTTGTTAGTCTAATAAAGGCGAAGCTTTAGGACATAATAAGCACATTTAGATAACTTTTACTTAAAATTAGAGCAACAAAATTATCCATACAAAATAATTTGGCGTGGAATGTAGAGCAACACACGCAAGTTAAACGCTCACTGACAGCTAATTTCAAAAACAGATGACATAACTGACATATCAATAATAATAAATGTTCGTACCTACATTACTGCTCCGAAAATATCAAAAAAATTCTATGGGGTCGTTAAGTGTAACTTAAAAAAAACTCGTAATCCATGATTACACTGATGAATGCCATGCCTGGTTTAATTGATCGTCTGTATTAGATTTACACGTGGTATATGAACAAAATATCGTGATTAAAATTAATAATTATTCTCTGTTAACATGTTGCGTACTGGTACTTCCCCCTTAGTTGACCTACCTAGACCTATGTTTGGGGGTTTTACGGTACTTATCTGTTAAGCAAGGAGTTGGCAAGTTATTTCGGGGTTGGCCTCAAAGTAAAAGTTGATCAGCTTGATTTATAATTAATTTAGAAATGAAGTGGCGTCTGAAGTTGTCAGTGGCTAATAAAACACCTGTACGTCAAAGTTTACGAATTATTCTATTAATTGAATACACAAACTGAGGAGTGTCTTTTCAAAAGGGGTTAATTCCAGTTTGAACTTTTTTTGCGAAATTGAGAAAAACATAAATCCACAGTTTCCATTTCTACTGTTATTTTAGATATAGTATTTAAGCAAGTTGATATAAATGTGATGGCACTTAGTATATTGCTTTATCAACTTAATTATTAAGTTGATATACCATCAACTTTTAGAGTAAACCCCTTTTGATGGGAAACTTTAAGAATTAAGCCGTTTTGTTGCGGCCTTGTGAGCTTATACAATAATACACAAGCTGTTTTTCGATAAAAAAAAATCTAAAAACCCTTTATTTATACAAAAAGTACTTTGTAATAAGTTATTATAATAAAATAAACACTTCAAATACCTCATATCTTTCTCTTCCTATAAGGGAGAAATAGGCATTTTTGATACGGACTTTGAAATTTTATCATTTTAGAGGAAGTCTTGAAATTAAAAACATATAAATATCTATTTCTCTACTTTTAGCAAAACTACATTCATAGTTTAAAAAAAGGGGTAAATGGAAATGAGTCCTTTTGAAAAGACACCCATCAACTATAATCAATATTTCACATTAATCACTCACAAAGCTAATATTTGTAATTATTTTAATATTAGGTTTCATGTAAATTGCTCGTAATAACAAGGTTCAAACATTTCAATTCAATTTACTCATGAAATCGGATTAGAGTAATATTAGATACCTACTACAATATTATCTAATATTACTAGTCTTCGTCTGTATTAGGTAAAAGCATTAATCTAAGTTAAAATCACTATATCGCTGAAAAGGCTAAAGTAATGTTTTGTATAACTTTCGTCAACAGAAAACAAAAAAATGTAAGCAAACCTAAAAACTATCATTATTTCATAATCACGCAATTTTAGAACACAATATATCACCAATTTAAAAACTTCGTTTTACATACATTTAAAATACTCGAGTCTCGGCTCCGGCTATATGTAATAATATGAATTAATGTAACCACCAAAATGACGAAATTGTTTTAAGTATAGGTACCGGTCGACTACAAATTTCCTGCTCTATCGAACGGCGTATATAAAATATTGATATCTAGAAAAAAATTTCGAATACGTTTTCAAAAACTTTGCCATTTTAATAAGTTTCTACGTTTTTTATTAACGTATGTAAAGGTTTCAAAAAATCATAGATAATAATTATATTAACGTAAGTGCGAATTTGTAAGTACAAAATATGTCCTTCCTAAAATGTACTCACCATATTTTGAAAAATGTCAATGCTGTAAGTGCCATTTTTATTGTATGGCTCATAAGCAATTCGGTTTCAATTTGTGAGTTACACTAAATTACGAAAGCCACTTTTTATGATTATCATTAAATAATTAACATATCTCCAAATTTTTTTGAAATATTTAATGTAGTAAGCACCAGCCATTTCCTGAACTACAACTGTGGTCGCAGTTAGTAGGTAACTGTGTCTCAAATAGATCTTTCAAAAGTAAAACAAACAAGATAATAGTTATTTATTTGTTAAGTTTAAATTTGATGATTTATTTTAGTTTTAATTCTGTTTTAATGATTATTTGTACCGTTCAATAAATCTTACTACCTTTAAATACAAATGCCGTACATTTTTAGTTAAAATTATTGATTTTTATAAATATTAACGCAAAAATATATCTGCGAACGTGTTTCACGATGTGTGACAAAGACATTACGAGTAATTGCTATGGGAAAGTCAGCCATATTTGTTTACGACTGACCTATGAACAAATAAAAACGTGGAAGCCGCACGCCATACTAAATTGCCTTCCAAAACCGGTCCTGAATTTTAGTTGACAAGTGTCACCCTCACTTCAATGCATCACGATAGTGAATTTCAATGTCAACTTATAAAAACTTAATGTGATTGGTCCGTCCACAGAACTAAGATGACAAAGAATGATCGACAACGATTAAAAGCGTAACCAAAAACGAAACGCAAGTGTGTGCGTAAATTTGTCTATGTGTGGTCAGGAATAGGGTTGCCTATTACAACAGAGCAATTATCTATCGATATCTGACTGTTTTATCGACAACATGGTATTTTTTATCTTCGTTTTTTGCTATAGCTTTTATAGTACAATGTGAATTGAGGGTGTCGAATTACAAATTGCAAACGTGTATGAACTTATTATCTGGCGTATCCCTTAAACTTAACAAAAGTAATAAAAATCGTATATTATCAAAAAAATCTCAAAAACATAGTAAGGTCCTTCAAGTTTGTTAAATACACATTCGTATTTAAAATCTGGGATTCTGGCGGCATTGTAATGTAATAGACTGATTAGGTATGTTAATCGAACGAATATCGATATTGGTAGTACAACATTTAGTCAAGCTCTAGCGTAGCGTGACAATTTATATTTTTACACAAAATATCCATTAATATTAACTATTGTGTTAAATTATTAGCTCGTAGTGATAGGATAACTAATAATTAATGCTAGAAAGTGACAACTTACACGATTTATGCTACTAAATCGACAAAATATCGGTTGAAAACAATCAACCGGCAAATCATATTTACTTGTGAAATGAGTGTTTGCCGTCATTTCTTCGGTGGGGCAATCCTTTACACTACACGATACCATATCGGTTTAATTATTTGTGCAAATTTACTTCTTACTAGAATTAAATATAAAATCACTTTTAAATAACAGTCTCCGTTGGGAAGGCTGATACGGCTGATATGTCAGTTCAAAAGTGGGTACGCTTTTGTGATTATTTCCCATCTCTTTTGCACTCGTGTAATAGTCATATGACTGGTGGCTTCCCTTTTACACGCTTCCTTTCTCTATTAAGCGCTAGCGCGGATTCTAACTTTATGGGTCCGTCAAAGTTTTAATTGGCTATATTCTATAAACATTTGTCAAAGATGTTGCGCCGAAATATGCGTGGTGTCATGTGACGAAAGGCGCTATGTCCTGCCCATCTTGGCACAACTGAACAATTGTTTTTGGGGGCATTTAGACGTCCATGTTATATATGATTGTAGCAACTGACGAACGGTATTCATTTGTCACCACCCAACTCTTCCCGTGGGTTGTAAAAGTCAACTAAGAGATCAGAATGTCCCTGATCATTATTCATATATAGAGGATTTATGATGGGCAGCAGCGTCATCATAATGGACACAGCTACGATCGCCAACCCGCTTGCCCAGCGTAGCGATTATGGGAATAAGAGAATCCGGAAAATGTATGGACATATCGAGACATTTTTTTTCCTTTTGGGATCGAGGGAGCTTGTGATTTTTGAGTAGAAATAACCCAAAAATTTACTCATAAAATAAAGTAATGACATTGACTAAATTAAAAGAAATGCTCACGTTTGAAATATACCATTAGTGAAAAATAACACTAGACTTATTTTTTTTCTGTTTTCATCATACGGTAAAAATAACATCTAGTTAGGTACCCAATTATAGTCTCATAGCTGTACCCCAAAAATTAAAAATGAAATATAGACTACGTACATCCGATTACGTTTATTATTTACATTAATTTTATTGTGCAATTCTTCGGTCAATGCTCCTCACAGATGAGGTAAGATGGGGTAAGATGAAACGGTTTTTATAATGGGGTAAGACAAAAAGCTACCTGTATGTGCTGTACCAGAAAGACGACTTTTTAGGTTACCCCATTAAAAAAACCGTTTCATCTTACCCCACCTTACCTTGGTTAAAAAAACTTTGACAAATGCAAAGACATAGGGATTAAAATTTAGTAAAGTTAGGAGTTGAAATTGTGGACCATACATAGTTGTCTTGGTGTTTTTATGGCACGATTACATTACAGCTTAATTTTTTTATTAATAATGATCTGTTTTGACACCAGAAAATATTGAGAAAGTAACACTCATTTTTATACCTGTATCTACGTGTTCTACGGAT
>JALPQI010011536.1:0-30108 GCA_025490895.1 Thaumatotibia leucotreta | reverse complement strand
GGTATTTTTTGATGTTCGCAGTAGGCCTTAGGTAGCACATCACGCCATTCACGCCTATAATTAAATGCTTGTTCATATATTTTTAAGTCTTTGGGAGTTTCGATAAATCGAACCGGCACTAGGATTTCGTTAGTACAAGAAAATTAAAACAAGGATACAAACTACATTATGGAGCAAAGTTTCCTGTCCCAAGGTCTACCAAATTTTAATAATTGGGAAAACCTTCTCCTTGAGTAGTGATGTGCCGTTCCCGGGAATATTCCCCAGGCGGGAATAAACCCGGGAATATGCCCGAGAATATTCCCTCACATAGGGAACATTGAGGAATTTTGAAAGTGTGTAGATTTACAAATTGTATGATCGAAGATTACATTAGAGCGTTATGCATTGAAATATTTACTGAGACATTAAGCACTGAAACTCGACTACGAAAGTAAATTCCCAATGTTCCTGGGTTTATTCCCAATGTTCCCTGGGTTTATTCCCATTGTTCCCGAAGTTTATTCCCAATTTTCCCGGGAATATTTCCACCGTTGCTAGTAAAATAAAAAAAGACAACTGTTTTTACTGTTTCTGCAGTGCTCATGCTGCTCATCGATGTACTCGAATTATCTGTGATATCAGTCACAGCTCACAGACGTCATAGTACAGTCTCGGCTTGACTCTTGATATTCAGTGTGAAGTGAAGCAGCTGAAGAATAACTAGGTTCACCATGTGCTGATGCCGATGATTTACTTAAGGCACTGATGGAATCATTTTTTTTTCGGTCTTTGAAAACACACTGAACATCACAAGGTGTTTTGGGGCATTTACCTAAATGACAGGCGCATTTTGTTGCATTTTTGAATAAATAGACAAAATTACAGTACTTGCAACAATACGTCACTTTATTGTTCACTGTATGAGTGGTGAAATGTTCAAACACTTTACTTTTAGGCCTCATGACTCAAGCACATCTAATCACGTATTAATAGCACTAGATACGGTAGAAGACTGGACGAAAGCACCACGCCCGGTTTAACCTTTTAGAGGAAGGGAGATAACCTATATATTGAAAGAAAGCGATAGAAATATAATATCCGCAAAACACAAAATGCATAGCCAAAAGAAGCCACGACTTTGTGATCCAAACAAATGCTCAATTTAAGTACCTATGTAACACATTTATTATGTAGGTATATCTAGTAAGTGATTAAAACGAGGTTTTTTGTGACAGTAATTTTACCTCATAATTAACGAACTTAATTTATTTTTTGATTGCCTAATCTGTATTGCAATATTCCCCAGTTTTGGGAACATTCCCGGGATTATTCCCATTCCCGGGAATATTCCCGCGGCACATCACTATCCTTGACTTCTGTTTTTTCTTTGATTGCCATTTCCTTGAAATAAATCGTACACAAGAATGTTGTTCCTCAAAATATTCTAAGAATTTTAAGTACATCTTCATTCAGACTTTTCAGACAAAACTGAGGCAGGCTTGTCCTCGAAGCGTATAGCGTATATAATTCCATACTTATCTTTAAATTTTCTGAATAAAATTATAATGGCCCAGTTCAAATCGCGAGAGACGTACATTTTTGAAGAACAAATTGGATCGGCAGTTCAAAATTGATGACACATCATCGGCCTGTTTTAGTCCACTGCTGGACATAGGCCTCTCCTATTACCTATGCGTATGGACGCATTAGGAGGTAATGCCCATAGGCAGGCACCACGCTCAACGATCGCAGTAGTGTGGCCACTATGATGATGCTGCTACCCATCATGGGTATTCAATAAATATATGCTAAGTAACACTCGACACGACTACACAGTCGGCTCTTAGTACACCCATGGGAAGAGTTGGGGTGGTGACAAATTAATTCTTACTGATAGATTTTGCACTTCAGATGAAGGGTCGTGCTTTATTTCTACTTTTCGCACAGAGTGTGCGTCATAAAATGTTAAGGATTCCATAGCACGCCTGTACTCCTGGCAATAACGCCTGCTACAATACGACAGCACCTATCCCGTCACTGTTTAATTATAATTAATACACTACAATTTGTCAGTGACAGGTAGTATTTCTCGCGCGACAGACGCTCGCGTCACTTGTGCTAGCTGCTGGTTACTAAGTTAAGCGTAAACATAAATTATAATTGCACCAATACCCCGCATTTGTACTCCGTCGATTCAGAAAGCGGAAGGATTACGGTCGTTATCTCTCGGCCTCGACGCGTCACGTTACGTTTGACGCCACTTTGACCCCTATACCCATAGAAGGTAGGACCAAAGTTCTATGATACGGGGCTTGCATTAAGGACGTTTTTCCCTGGTGTGCGATGGTTTTCCTCGTCGCATCCTCGGTGTATTGTAACCGGCGACAGAGCATTCGCCTCTAAGGGCTTATCGAACCTAATATTTAATTTGGAGCATTTGTCTCTGTTATTCTAATTAGGACTTTATCGGAATGACAAAGACGGGTGCACAAAAATTACTAACCATAGACATCTACTTATTCCGTTTAGAACATTACGGCAGCTCTCAGAAGTCAGTCTAGCAAATGAGAAAGAGAACGTTGTGATACTTGTGATTGTGACAAATGAAGGCATCATTAGAGTGACAGAGACAAATCCCAGAAATTTGCGAATTTCGGTATTCGCGGTAGCAGACCAGGACTTTTTTTTTTCATTTAAGGTGTATGTACTATGTAGATCGATGATTAAAAATATTTCTAAAAATAACGAAACAGTCTCGACTTTTCCAGACCGAACGTTTTATAATGGTGGTAAAAGGTTGGTGGTGGTCCTGAAAATGACACAACATCTGACGAATATTAAACTTCATCAGAATCAGAATATGACAGATATTGAGTATTAATAATCGGATTTTGAAGAATAGGTAATATTACAAGGCTATGATTCTCATATCTATACAATATAATACATGACGTTTGCACATTATTGCTATAGGTTGCTGTTTGTTACTTGTAGTGACACTGTGTCAGGGTCAAATATAAAGTTGTTAGGCTTTTTTGTGCATGATATTCGTAGTTTATAGTAGGTATTGGTTATTATATTAAGCTGGTCGTTAGCCGAGTAGCTTTGTAGGCGGTTAGAATAAGTATCTGTCGTTGGTTTGTCACAATATAAGCACATTACAGCAGCGACTATATACAGTGTGTTAACATGATGCAGGCTATTATTTGAACCGAGGATTGAGATGCAGATTCTTAGCCAAACCATGTGCATTATTTGTTTAAAAATCCTAATTTTAAAAGTAATTAACTTTCTATGAAAAGTTAATTGAGAAGCAATGTACTTCAAAATAAATCGTTAATTGGCACTTGACAATGACAGATCGCAGCCACTCGCAACGTTTGACAACTAAGCAGTACACGCGTTACATTGATCGTTCGAACGAAATAAAAATAATTATACAATTAATTTAAATATTTGTCAACTCTTAATACTTGAAAACGATTGCCAGTAATGCGTATTATTACCCATTTTCGTAAAAGCCCGGGTCATGGTAACACACTGTATACATACAATACATAGTGTATTATGTATATATCTAAATGACTTGTGTAGCAGAAACATAGACTTCCTTTCACAGACCCCTTATTTTAAAGATGATGAATGTAGGTATTAACTTATTTTAGAATTGTAAATAAAGTAAACAATCTCGACATTCTCGGCGTGTCTTTAACATCAGAATTTTCTTAAATTAATTATTCGATAAAATTGTCGTTAGATTGACTTGTGCAGGCAAAATTTTAGGTAATTGAAAAAAATCCTTCAAATTATATCCTTAGTAGGATTTGGCGGCGACAGGCCTGCTACCGCGAACACCTAAGTTCGTAAATTTCGGGGATTTGTCTCTGTCATTCCAACGAAGGCGTCATTAGATTAGAGTGACAGAGAAAAATCCCTGAATTTTTGGATTTCGTAGTTCGCGGTATGGCCGTTTATCGTCCATCGTGCGCCTAATTTCCTTTCTATCCCGCTCATACTTGCGTGTTGGTGTTGGTGCGAGCAAGAGGCACAGTTACCTGCTTGGAGGGTGAATATCTGAGCGTTTCAACCGCCTAATCTTGGTGGCATCATTTTCGGCGAGGTTTCTATTCGCTAAAATGTGCTACTTTGTCACTTGAAGGAGGTACGGCACCTTACACAAATGACGAAGTATAACATTGAGACATTTAGAAACTTTTCGCAAAAATTATGCCACCAAAATTCCAAAATTAGGCGGTTGAAACGCTCAGATATTCACCCTGATACTGTTAAACTCACGCCGCTAGTTCATAGTATCGGATAATAAACCCCCTTATGGGGTCACGTGTTCCAATGCACAGGAAAACGGAACCCGGCTGCGGTCGGGGCCCGGTGCATTGTGTCTATTCGGACATATCCTTTGTCTATCGACTGCAGGGTGTTATGCCCCGGCCACGACATTGGTCTAAGGCGACCTGACTGAATGACTGAATATACAAACGATACTCCTCCTGGAGTATGTGTGGCTGCTCCCGCGTTTCCGCTACTGCAGCTGTGGCCGGGTCGCATCCCACAAGGGTGGGACGGTCGTTGCACCGTCATTTGGGGACGGTGTTGAGAGGCTGTTGAAGGAAGCCTAAGGCGACCAGCGGCGAGCGAATCCATGAGTTGGAGCGGGATGCAAATATGGGTACAAGAGGGAGCACCATTCGTTTTCCGCTAAGCCGGTCGTCTTAGACCAATGTCGTGGCCAGGGCATTAAGGCCAAGACACACAGGATGCGTGTGCAGCACGTGCTAGAGCGCGTGTGCGTGGCGTGCGTGTTGTGGCGTATGTTTTTCAATTATTTATTCAAAATAAAAAATCTTAGGTTTAGGGTACACAGTTTGTCACTTACCGAAGCCTTATTGGCTTAATTGTAAGTGATTTGTCGCAAATTACACTTTTGCTTCTTCTTAACTTAATATGGTCATAATGTCATATTAGATGGCACACCGCTTGCGTGGTGTCTACGTGCGCGTGGCCAACAATATCGCGATAAAAACTACCCTATGTCCTTTCTGGGGTGTCAAAATATTTCTATACATCAACAAAATTGGTCTAGTGGTTTTAATATTAAGAGGTGACGTAGAGAGTTACTTTCGCTATTATATTATTAGTATGGATCTAACATATCGCACACCGAGATAAAAACAGTACCTATTAACTCAAAATTTATCTATTTTTAGCTAAGGGTATATTCGTGATCTACAAAGTTCGTAGATCTCAAATATACAGGGTGGTCCAAACCTTGACGTCAAAAAAGTTTTTTTAGATTCCTCACGTCATGAGCTATCAGAATATACCCCATGTATGTTAGCCGATTTTTTGTAGTTTTCGAGTTATGAATTTTTTTTGAGAAATTCTAAGAAATTTATTAATAAAAAAAAACTGTTGGGTTTTTTAACTAGTTTCTTTTTGTAAAAGTATTACTACAAATAAAGCATTTACTGACAAAAAAATTAGCGTCCTCACTTTGATACAAGTAGGATAAAAAATACCAAAATCAAAATTTTACGCTAAAAACGCATCAAAATAGCATTAATGTACGTAAATAAAAAAAATAAAACATATCCCAAGGATTTTTGGTAATGTAAACACTGCCCTAGACCTTAAACCTTCGTAAAAGTAAAAAAAAGGATTTTTCGGAGTAGTCGGTCAAATAAAGTTAAAAAAAAACTTCTAAATTTTTAATTTAAAAATAAAGTGAAATTTCGTTTGTTTTGTTGTTCTTATCAATAAACAAAGACAGAAAATACCACGAAAACTCAATTTGTGTAGTTATTCAATTAATTTTTTACTACTTTAAAATTTAAAGCTTTTTTAAGTTTATTTGACCGACTATTCCGAAAATTCCTCATTATTAAGTATCACTTTTTTTGCTGTTACGAAGGTTTAAGGTCTAGGGCAGTGTTTACATTACCAAAAATCCTTGGGATATGTTTAATTTTTTTATTTACGTACTTCAATGCTATTTTGATGCATTTTTAACGTAAAATTTTGAATTTAGTATTTTTTATCCTACTTGTATCAAAGTGAGGACGCTAATTTTTTTGTCAGTAAATGCTTTATTTGTAGTTATACTTATACAAAAAGAAAATATTAACAAAACCCAATAGTTTTTTTTTATCAATAAATTTCTTCACTCCAGAATTTCTCAAAAAAATTTTTTCAAAAATTCATAACTCGAAAACTACAAAAAATCGGCTAACATACATGGGGTATATTCTGATAGCCCATGACGTAGGGAACCTAAAAAAAAATTTTTGACGTCAAGGTTTGGACCACCCTGTATATTTAGAGTTAATACTGTTTTGATCTATGTGTGCGATATATAGAGAATAGTACATTGTGTATAGGTACCTATATAGGGCGGTAAACTAGAAATTACAAACGAGTGTAAATTAGAGCAGAAGCCGAAGGAAAAATGAACACTAGTTTGTAATGGTTGGATGAAAATCATGAAAAGCACTCATGTATTGGAGCAACTGTGATGTACTCTTTTACGTATAGAGTAAACACTAACATAATCCTTACTTGCCAACTTATGGTACACCTATACCGTTTGTCAATAGAAAGCAAAAAAATGTAAAGCCTAAAACTTCCATTATTTCATAATCACGCACTTTTATTAGAACATAATAATGGTTTTACCATCAACTTAAAACCTTAAACTTTGAGTTAGGCTGTGGCTCCATTGAGGCGGAGAGGAGCGGAGATGTGCAAAATTGGCCAATGAGACCGCATCACAGTGTTTCGAATTTTGAATTTGAAGAATGTAATTGATCAATTTTGCACATCTCCGCTCCTCTTCGCCTCAATGGAGCCGCAGCCTAAGCATACATTTATAATTAAAATTATTGATATTAATATTAACGTACAAATATATGTTCAAACGCGTTTCACGATATGTGTCAAATGCTATGCAAAGCTAGCCATATTTATTTACATGTATGGTTTTTACTGCCGAATGGTATACAACTATACAGCCAAACGTTGCAACAAAACAAAAAAAAAACAAAAGTGGAGTTTCCGTAACAGCGGCCCGCATTCAGATTCCGCATACCAACCCGATACTATTTATAGAGAAAGAAAGTTGCCAACGCCTCCCGAATCCTGGTATTCTGTACATTTACAGTGTGGCCTGTACTGTATAATAATACTGACGTATGTATATGGACACACCAAGCCTCTCACCGAAAGTGCGGCTCGCTCTGGCGACCGCACAGTTACCCTGACACACAGAATTAGATTTGGATAGAAGAAACAAGTTCATTCATTCGTATGGCGGCCGAGCGTGTCAGATTTTATACTGAAGTTGTTACTTGCCTATGATTTTAAATATGTCTCAGGCCCTTGAGTATTCATATTTTTTTGTGTTATTGCAATTAATATTACTTAAGGAGGCATTATTAATGTTTTTGTTCACTTCAACTTACAAAATATGACGCCCGAAAGCAAGCTGCGATTAAAGACGGACAACTCAGTAGATTTTACTGAGTTCATTTGACACGCTAAGTAGATACGTTTGCTTGATCTATGGTATATATGACATCTGTGCCCTGACATGCATGTCTTATCCAGAGATCGTACGATTCCAGCATTTTTGGTGCAATGTAGTTAAATTAAGGGATATGGTGTAAGTTATTTATAAGGAGATAGTGAGTTAAGGTTCATCTTTGTGTTACGACGTGTTATGGCGCAGCTAAAAATTGACCCCTGGATTCCTTTAACTCAACAACGTTTCACCAAAAACCCTAGAAGTTTAGTTAAAGGAATCCAAGGGTCAGTTTAAGTTGAAACGAGTAAAACACACCGGCAAGGGCATTATTTGTGTATTTATTTATCACAAATGTTTGTTCCTTGGTCATGGCTGTGTATGTATCTAAGTATCTATACGTATCTATCTATTATATATATCGTCGCTTGGTTCCCACATCACAAGCCTTAATTGAGCTTACCGTGGGACTAAGTCGATTTGTGTAAGATGTCCCAAGATATTTATTTATTTATTATTATTTATAACTTACACCATATCCCTACGTCCTGCAGTGGGCTATAGGCTGATGCACAGATGAATGCAAGTCATGGTAAAATTGGTAAACACTGCTTGGCAATCACAACCAACAAACACTTTTTCACGTCATCATCATCATATCAGCCGAAAGACGTCCACTGCTGAACATAGGCCTCCCCCAAAGATTGCCACAATGACCGGTCCTGCGGCACCCGCATCCAGCGGACTCCTGCGACCTTCACCAGGTCATCAGTCCACCTTGTGGGGGGCCTACCCACGCTACGCCTTCCGGTACGTGGCCGCCACTCAAGAACCTTCCCGCCCCAACTTTGACGTTTACTTTCTCCATATAATAAATGTATACCTCTTTCTGAACATCCCTGCCTCTCAGCTGCTTCTGAGTATTTCAAACTTCGAGTGGAATGTTCTCGCTCAGCTGATCGCTGTCAATTCGCAATTTATAGTTAAAAGTTTGAAACTCGAGCGCCGCGCGGCCAGTACAAAAACGGCGTATGTGCCTTGTTCGAGCAACTTTTATACGACCTTTAACGAAGTCGGAAGCACGTGGGGTTGTGTAAGGGAAGCGTGTTAGAACTTTTGAGTCTTCTCTTCTGCTATATTTAATTGTATCGCGAAATTATGCAGAGTTATCACGTTTTTGGATGATTGGCCGGAATTACACCTGTAACTTTTTACAGTGACAATAGCATCTCTTATACAAGGTGCCCACGAGGGAAGGGAAAAATTCTACTAGCATATTACTGAGACTAAGAAGAGAAGAAGCAAAAAATGTTAAATAAGTTTTGGTCAAATCTGCAAAAAAAAAAATTATTAGTTTTTTTTTTGATGCAAAGGCTTTCAAAGCCTTAATACACAAAAAAGGATTTTATAA
Organism: Thaumatotibia leucotreta; assembly: GCA_025490895.1. Taxonomy (NCBI): domain Eukaryota; kingdom Metazoa; phylum Arthropoda; class Insecta; order Lepidoptera; family Tortricidae; genus Thaumatotibia; species Thaumatotibia leucotreta. The sequence continues at coordinate 21,181 of JALPQI010011536.1, read as the reverse complement.
TCAAACTATCGTAAAAAATGCACTTTAAAGTTTTTTTACATTTGCTAGGTAATTAAAGATATTTTTGTTCATTTGATGTCTGTCAATTAAGTGTGACAAGATCGACATGACACTGGCTATTCTTGTGTAGAGCCATAAAAAAAAACTACGACAACATGATGACAAAATCATTTCCTAAAATGCGTTTATCATAGCGTAACGATCTAAAACGGTTTTAAGAAAAAATCTAATTTTCTCTTAAAATACACTGAATCCAGAAAACCATGAGACATCCATTGCTGAATATAGGCCTTCCCCTCCCTCCCCTTTGGACCTCTAACATATACTAATTATACTAAACCGGTGATAAGCGACCTGCATCCACCGTCACTCGGCGATCTTCATAAGTTCGTCTGTCTTTCTTGTACCCACAAGGACCAACAAAGGACGTCCTACACGGGGTCTAATGATAGTAAAGATCTCAGTAATAAGGTTAGGGGTTAAGGGGGAAATCGGTTGAAATCTGTCCACGGAAGAGTCAAGAAATCCAAGTCATGTCTTGACTTGACACCAAGCTGAGTGGGCCAGGTTGGGGTACCACCCACCTGACACCACCAGTGGTAACATTTGGACTTTTTTCCCACTTGTTACCATGGGTACAACTGTTAATAAAAAATACTGAGATTTATTTTTCCCAGTAGTTACCACAAAGCACTGGTGGTAACAGGTAGGAATAAAATAATTATTTTTCGTCAGTGTTATTTTCTTCAACAGTTTTGTTGTGTACTAAGTTTCTGGGGGTAAATACACAAGACTGTAACAACAGTTAAGGTGCATGCAGACCAAAAGAGCATTCGCTGTTCTATCCCCCACTCTACGAAATCAACGAATCACGTTTCGTGTAACGATCCAATTTCCTAGAGTAGGGGCATAGAACAGCGAAAGCTCTTTTGATCTGCATGCACCTTTAACAATTATTTCGTGTGTTTATAAATTAATTAATCAATGTTGAGTTTAATGTCTAGCCTAGCCCTATAGATATGTAGACGCTTAAATTTACTTAATTAATACCTATATTTGGCTCGATATTGTTCTGAAAATCTGTACTACTTGGAAACTTTCTTACTTTTTGCGCTTATCTGTAAAACATGCTGTGTACCTACACTTGCTTTGGATTTCGTGCTAATCTATAAGCCATTGTGTATTTGCTGCTGATGTTCATGCTATTGTACGATGTCTGTTTAGTGTGCCTAATACATATAAATAAAATAAAAAAATAAAATAAGGATATACAAAAGAATTGGTAATTGATGTTACAGTGTTGTGGCTCTACCCCTGATATACAGGTCTCTAATATATTATAAATAAATATCTAGGACATCCATCTTACACAAATCGACCTAGTCCCACGGTAAGCTCAATTAATGCTTGTGATGTGGGTACCAGGCGACGATATGTATAATAGAGATACATACAGATACTTAAATACACAGACAACCATGACCAAGGAACAAATATTTGTGGTAAAAAAATACACAAATAATGCCCTCGCTGGGATTCGAACTCGGAACCGCCAGCTTTATAGGCAGGGTCACTACCAACGGAGGCTGATAATCTATCATATTCTAACTTACCGTAGATTATTGTAACATAGTCCCACAACGTTTTCTGATAGCGACTGCAGTATTGGAAAGTAAAGAGGAAACTGTCGACCTTGCGTCGTACTCGGTGACACAATTAGTCCCGGCCGGTGACCCCGCGCCCCGAATTGGGGGCCCACTCCATGCTACAAGACGTTTAGTTTTCAACCGACTTCAAAAAAATCGCTCCCAACCTGTAGTCCAACCGCTATGTACAACTGGTTGTGCCACGGGTAAGTAAAATTATCCGTGGTTCAATTGTCAAATTACTTTTTTTACTGTCATGTAATTATGACCCATAGTACAACTGAGGGGCAATTGTCCAACTAGTATACGTAAATATATGTTCTAGCATTGGACTACCGATAAATTTAGTGTACAGTCAAGTGCAAAAATAAGTATCGAAAGAATCCGCTCATAAATATGTTACGACGTTCTTATTACACAGAATTAGAGTGCACTGGGACATATTTTTGAACGTTTTTGTATACCCCTTATTTTGTCTTCGACTGTACTACAACCAGTTGGACCACCGGTAAACTAACTTCCTCGTAGTACAATCGGTTGGACTATGGATCATTTTATTTCCCTGTGGCCCAAGCAGTTGGACATAGCTGTTGGACCACGGGTCGGGAGCGAAAAAAATTAGTTTCTCATTTCGACTGTTTTTTTTTGTTTGTTACCTCATAACTTCCGACTGGGTGAACGGATTATGATGATTCTTTTTTTATTTGAAAGTTGATGCTCACTGATTGGTCCAATTTTAATTTGGTCTAGTTCTGGCAATGACATCCATGAGAAAATGATATAAGTCATAAATTTCCATTAAGCACGACAAATGGACAAATAACTCAATATCACGCCAACAGATTTCGATAATTCTTTTTTTAACCACCATCAAAACTAACCGTTACGATGGGATCTTGAAGAAATCGGATGCAGTCGTTTTGTTTTTTAATTTGGCGATAAACCGCACAGTCTACAAAATATGTGGCTTACCACTTTTAGACTTTATTCAGTGGTAATATAGTCGAAAAGTGGCAGACCACATTTTTTGTTGTCTGTACACTCAACTAATTGGAACCGTAGACCACTCTAGAATCATGTCACAATGACAACTAGTTAGAGATTTCTTACAATTTGATTTCTAGCGTCACTTTGACATAGTTCCCTAGCAATCTAGGGTTCCATCCAATTGGTTGGTACCAAGCGTACAGTCACCATCAGATATATCGGACAGCTCGGGGTGCTAACAAATATATTAAACCTCTATTATCATAGCGTTGGTTTTATTTTATGTAATTTGGTTTTCTATGAATTTAATCATCATCATCATCAGCCTATGATAGTCCACTGCTGGACGTAGGCGTCTCCTGTTAACTATGCGTATAGACGCATTAGGAGGTAAATGCCCATAATCGCCACGCTGGGCAATCGGATTGGCGATCGCAGTAATGTGTCCACTATGATGACGCTGCTGCCCATCATCAATCTTTTATAAAATAATGGTCAGTGACACTGCAATCCCTTAGTCGACTCTTACGACACCCGCAGGAGGAGTTGGGGTGGTGACAAATGTATTATTACTGCCGTCACCACACGGCCTCACGGATTAGGTACTTAAAAAACACAAATCAAAAATATTGAACTTGGGCGACAGCCCTTAGAAAAATAGAATTTCTCTCCTTTTAACTGACAAGATTTTTTTTACAGATTATTAGCTAAAGTACTTAAAAACATAAATCAAACATATTGAATAAAAACTTGTTCAAAAAAAGTACTTATTATCTTTATGTATTCTACGGAAAAGTGTGCATAAGTTCACCTTAAAAGAGCATTAATGCTAAAACTTGCTAGAATATTCTACGTCAGTGGAAATTAGAGATCCCTGCGCTCTCCGCGTGACGGAACCACTCTGGGCGAGCACGCGGTCCCTACACCCTCCTAGCTCGATCGATACAGCTACAGCTCTCGGTAGACATTCTTTGCTTAGTTATAGAAAAAACAAGCACGCGAAAATGTACAGAATACGGGCCTTATTAACGAGCTGGTATGAGTGTAGCTAGTTGCTGGGGCATTCCACGAAAAAGTCTAGTTTATCGAGAATAGCCGTCATGGCTATGACAGCTGTAGAAATATATGGAAAGTGCGAGAATTGGCTATGTAAAGTTTTCCGAAAGTATGAATATTATATTTTTCCCTGATAACCGTCATCTTACGGTTCAAGATAATATGGCTCTTTTATTTTTATTTCCTATAAATTGTTAATAATCTTTGTTTAAGTCAGTGATGTGACATTTGTGCAGTTTTATGGATGAATAGAGCCTAATGCGTTCGTCCGCAATCAGTACAAAGAAATAGAAAAAAAAAAATGAATGACATGACTGACATTGACGTTGACGGCTATCAGGGAAAAATATAATATTCGTACCTTCAAAAAACTTTACATACGCCAATTGTCTTAAACTAATAATCACAATTTTAATATCCACAAGTTCAGCAGGTGCATTCCGCGTGAATTTCGGGTTAAGTGACGCAGTTCTTCGTACATCTAAGAAAGTTACTAATACAATTTTTGGGTCAGTTATAAAATTAGCCAGTTATAAACTTAAGGTACAACATAAATTGTATTTATAACTTTCTTAGATGTACGCGAAGAACGCCATCACGTACCCGACATTCTATTCTCAGCATATTAAAAAAATCCAGTGCACTTGTATTTCATTTTCACGCTAGATTTACATCCATACATCAGAAATTGAAAACAAATCATCATCTTAGTCCAAGAGCCAGTGAACCCTGAGAGTAACGGTCTTCCTGTAAGGTTAGAAATTTGTATACTAACGGTTTATGGAATTCTAAGAACAATAGCCATGACCTGGCAGGCGTCAGCCCTGCACGTCATCAGGCCCTTTATTTTTTGAACTGTTAAGTAAATTGGATTTCAAAACTTGTTTCTGTAAGTTTGAAAAATTTATAGGATAAAGTTAATTTATTGTACATCTTAAAAAAAAATTGACAGGCGATTACAATAAGCAGAAGTATATGACAGGTCAATTAGAAAATGCACAGTTGATGAGGTAAAATAAACTTCATCCTGTATACTCGAAATTTTAACATGTCTTCAAATAAACGTCTCAGAGTAAGTATGTACAATGCCAGGCGGTTTTGAACAGCATAAGACCTTGCCAGGCGAGGGGACAGTTAAGTAAATTGGGTTTCAAAACTTGTTTCTGTAAGTGTGAAAATTTAATAGGATAAAGTTTATTTATTGTACATCTTAAAAATAAATTGACAGGCGATTACAATAAGCAGAAGTATATGACAGATCGAATAGAAAACGCACAGTTGATGAGGTAAAATAAACTTCATCCTGTATACTCGAAATTTTTATATGTCTTCAAATAAACGTCTCAGAGTAAGTATGTCCAATGCCAGGCGGTTTTTAACAGCATAAGACCTTGCCAGGCGAGGGGACAGTTAAGTAAATTGGGTTTCTTAAGTTGTTTCTGTAAGTTTGAAAATTTAATAGATAAAGTTTATTTATTGTACTTGCATCTAAAAAAATACAGGCTAGTAATCGCTAGTTAGTCGCTAGTAGTAGTAGAGCAGTTGCTAAGGGCGTGCGATTGAGAGGTGCAACTGTCCTCTCGCCTGGCAAGGTCTTATGCTGTTCAAAACCGCCTGGCATTGTACATACTTACTCTGAGACGTTTATTTGAAGACATGTAAAAATTTCGAGTATACAGGATGAAGTTTATTTTACCTCATCAACTGTGCATTTTCTAATTGATCTGTCATATACCTCAGGTTATTGTAATCGCCTGTCAATTTTTTTTTAAAATGTACAATAAATTAACTTTATCCTATTAAATTTTCAAACTTACAGGAACAAGTTTTGAAACCCAACTTAATTAACTGTCCCCTCGCCTGGCAAGGTCTTATGCTGTTCAAAACCGCCTGGCATTGTACATACTTACTCTGAGACGTTTATTTGAAGACATGTAAAAATTTCGAGTATACAGGTGAAGTTTATTTTACCTCATCAACTGTGCATTTTCTAATTGATCCGTCATATACCTCAGGTTATTGTAATCGCCTGTCAATTTTTTTTTAAGATGTACAATAAATTAACTTTATCCTATTAAATTTTCAAACTTACAGGAACAAGTTTTGAAACCCAACTTAATTAATAATAATAATAATAAACATCAGACGTGTTTTTTACTAATTTTTCTGTTCTTTTCTATAAAAAATGTATTTATTGGCCGTTTCGATTCTACTTTGTACAATTTTAGTGGTAAAAATGATACCAATGATGACTACTCATATACTCGGACCTACACGCCAACATACATAAACGTCAACAGAAAATCATGCAAACGAGAAGTAAAACACGTCAAGCGTCCACACTATCCGCACGCCCACCACCTCCGTCCGCATCGTCCTCCTCCTCCTCTTCGGAATCGTCGTCGGGTGAAGAATTCGCCACTGCACCCGACACCAGCGAGTCGAGCGACGAGCGCGGACCGCCGCCGCCGCCGCCACGACCACCTGCGCGGCGCGGACGGCCACCGCTGCCGGCACGCTTGGGGCCCGCGGGACATCCTGCCCCGCCCACGGCTCCCGCTGCCGGTGGTGTAGTGCGACGCATGCAATGGTCTCAATCCATGAATGAGAACGTCATGCGCGCCTACTATGGGGCTACAGAGGGAGAAACCAACCTATCCGCGTATCGTGTCCGGATGCTTCCTTTGTTTCAGGCCCTTGAACCGACTATCAATGTGACTGCGCAGCGATTATCGGATCAAGTGCGAGTCATCCAACGATTAAAGCGGCTGGATGACTCGACACTTGATCGGCTCCGCCTGGAGGCTCTCCCAGTTCGTGCGGCCTCCGCCTCGGCGCGGGACCCGCCCGCCATGTCGCCGGATCCGGTGCCGGCACCCGACCTGGCACCGGGGGCACCGCGGGTTGATCCCAGTGCCGACGGGGATGACGTCACGAACCTGAGTGTGAGTACTTCAGACAATGAGCAATTGAGGAGGACTCTGGAAGAAGCGATTGTGCAGCATCGCTTCACACCCGATTCTAGGCCACGATTACCACGTTTGCCCATGAATAGGCGTAATCTAGCGTTGATGGGAGCCCTAAACGCTTTACTGGAGCCGTATATACGATCCAGTAAAGATTTGGATGATACGCACTCGATCATGTACTGCGGGGCCATCGCAGCGTGCCGTGTTGCTCGAGTCAAGTTTCCGGACTCTGACCGTGCACCTAGGACCGCTGGGGGTGTCCCCGCATGGCAGGTGCGGATCGAGCGACGTATCGACTCGTTTAGGACTCTCATTGCAAAGCTGATCTGCTTCAGGGGGGGCAACAACCGCCCCCGAGTAATGCGCTTTGTGAACCAGGCGTTCGCGGGAACGGGTATTGCACCCCGCGACTACATGGCCAACCTCACAGAGCGCATCGACTTTCTGAAGCAGAAGGTTTATGCATGGGCAAACCGTATTCGCCGCTACAGAGAGCGTGTGAACCGATTCCAGCAAAATCGCCTTTTCCAGAGTGACCAAAGGAAGGTTTACCGAAAGTGGGAGGAAACCGACTACCGTGTGTCCGACGCGCGGTTGCCGGATGCTACTGCCATGAGTGATTTCTGGCGTAGTATCTGGTCAGCGCCCGTCGGACACACCGAGGGTGAATGGATGACCGTTGTCGAACGTGAATGCGAGACCATCGAACCTATGGGGGCAGTTACCATCAGCCCCGAAGACGTAAGTTGTGCTATCCGCACGACTCAAAACTGGAAAAGTCCTGGGCCGGATGGATTGCACAACTTCTGGCTAAAATGGTTTCGATGTTCACACTCACGATTGGCAACGCAATTCCAACAAGCCCTCGAGCTCGGTTCCCTGCCACCTTCCTTAACAACTGGTGTAACCTTCCTGCTCTACAAGTCCGGTAGTACCACGGAAGCGAAGAACTACCGACCCATCACGTGCTTGCCCACACTGTACAAGCTCCTTACATCCATTTTGAGAGTAAAAATTAACACGCACATTGTTTCGAACAATGTTTTGGCTCCTGCTCAAAATGGATGTAGGGTTGGGTCCCGTGGTACTAAAGAGCTCCTCCTCATCGACATGACCATTTGCCAGCAAGTCCGGCGTAACAAGGGGGCCCTCTCCGCCGCTTGGATTGACTACAAGAAGGCCTATGATTCGGTGCCTCACTCATGGTTGGAAAGGGTCTTGGAGCTGTATAAAGTTAATGCAACTTTAAGATCCTTTCTCAGCGCTTGTATGAGGCAGTGGACCACAGCCTTCGTCAGCCAGGAGGCGGGGATGGCCCCTCTGGCCCGCAGGACTTTATAAGGATCGAGCGAGGAATATTCCAGGGTGACAGTCTGAGTCCCTTATGGTTCTGCCTAGCTCTGAATCCCCTCAGCACCCTGCTGAAGGATTCAGGACTAGGTTGCCGGCTTCGGAGAGAGGGTGAAGTCATTTCTCACCTTCTGTATATGGATGATCTCAAATTATTTGCGCCAAATAGCCAAGACTTGTTGGAACTACTGCGAACCACAGAAGTTTTCAGTAGTGCCATCAATATGGAATTTGGTGTCGATAAGTGTGCGGTTATGCATGTGCAGCGGGGGAAAGTAGTAAATTCAACAAATTTACAGCTTTCTGAGACAATGTCGTTCAGATCTATCTCGGAAGCAGAAACCTATAAATACCTTGGTATGTCACAGTCTTTGGGTATTGAAGATATAGGAATTAGACAGGCGGTGAAGGAGCGCTTTTTCAGCCGGCTCACAAAAGTACTTAACAGTCTTTTGTCAGGAGGCAACAAAGTGCGCGCCTTCAACGCCTGGGTAATACCCATACTCACATACTCCTTTGGCATACTAAGGTGGACTCAGACCGAGCTGGACGCCCTGGATCGAAGGGTCCGTACACTGCTTACCACACATCGAATGCTACACCCGCGCTCATCAGTTATGAGATTGTACATCCCGCGTAAATGTGGAGGCCGCGGCTTCTTAAATGCCAAAGACCTCCACAACCGTGAGGTGTACAATCTTAGAAACTATTTTCTTAACAATGAGTGCGGGATGCATCGTGATGTGGTGGCAGTAGACCGGAACCTCACGCCGCTCTCCTTGGCAAAAGAGAACTGGCGCAGACCTGTGGTACTAAGCACCGAGGACCGCAGGGCGGTATGGAAGAGCAAGGAGCTACACGGGCGGTTCTACAAGGCCCTCCCGGGACCTGACGTAGATCTGCTCGCGTCGGTGAACTGGCTACGATTCGGGGACCTCTTCGGAGAAACCGAGGGTTTTGCCTGTGCAATTGCTGACGAGGTTATCATGACGAATAACTACCGGAAATATATCCTGAAGGACGGTACGGTCGACATTTGTCGGGCATGCCGCCGTCCCGGTGAGTCACTCAGGCATATTATTTCAGGTTGTTCTCAGATTGCTAACACCGAGTACTTGCACAGACACAACCTCGTAGCCAGGATTATACACCAGCAGCTTGCTCTTCAATACGGCCTTGTGGGCTTCGAAGTGCCTTACTATAAGTACACACCTGCGGCAGTTCTCGAAAATGGTCGTGCCACGCTCTATTGGGATCGATCTATCATCACGGACAGGAATATTGTAGCCAATAAGCCTGATATCGTGCTGATAGATCGATCGCAACGCCGGGCAATGCTCATCGACATCACGATCCCCCATGACGAGAACCTAGTGAAGGCCGAGAAGGACAAAGCCAGTAAGTACCTTGACTTGGCTCACGAGGTAACCGACATGTGGGATGTTGATTCGGCGATCATTGTGCCGATAGTTGTTTCTGCGAATGGTCTCATGGCGAAGAGTCTCGATCAACACCTCAAGAGGCTCTCGCTAGGTGGTTGGATCAAGGGTCAGATGCAGAGGGCGGTAATCCTGGACACGGCGCGCATAGTCCGGCGGTTCCTCTCCCTGTAGCCCTACCACCGGCAGCTTGGGCCTGCCCCGTTGCCGGCGGCACCCTAGGTTAGGTTTTTTTATAGTATGTTTATATGTTTTGTATTGATTTTGTATGTTTTATTGTATTTTATTTTTATAACCATATTATAAAATAACCTGACCTAAGAAGATGTATAAATAAAGAGAATAATAATAATAATAATTTCTCCAAAGGGCCTCTACGTGTTGGATCGGTATCCCCGCGCAAGCCTATCAAAAGACCGGGATTTATAGGCCCGTGATGAAAAAGAGATACAAACATAATAATAATAAATATCTTTGGGACATCTTACACAAATCAACCTAGTCCCACGGTAAGCTCAATTAAGGCTTGTGATGTGGGTACCAGGCGACGATATATATAATAGATAGATACATATAGATACTTAAATACATAGACAGCCATGACCGAGGAACAAATATTTGTGATAAATAAATACACAAATAATGCCCTCGTCGGGATTCGAACCCGGAACCTCCAGCTTCGTAGGCAGGGTCACTACCAACTAGGCTACGGAGGCTGACAGAATTAACTAACTAACTAATTAACTGTCCCCTCGCCTGGCAAGGTCTTATGCTGTTCAAAACCGCCTGGCATTGTACATACTTACTCTGAGACGTTTATTTGAAGACATATAAAAATTTCGAGTATACAGGATGAAGTTTATTTTACCTCATCAACTGTGCATTTTCTAATTGATCTGTCATACACCTCTGCATATTGTAATCGCCTGTCAATTTTTTTTTAAGATGTACAATAAATTAATTTTATCCTATTGAATTTTCAAACTTACAGAAACAAGTTTTGAAACCCAACTTAATTAACTGTCCCCTCGCCTGGCAAGGTCTTATGCTGTTCAAATCCGCCTGGCATTGTACATACTTACTCTGAGACGTTTATTTGAAGACATATAAAAAATTCGAGTATACAGGATGAAGTTTATTTTATCTCATCAACTGTGCATTTTCTAATTGACCTGTCATATACTTCTGCTTATTGTAATCGCCTGTCAATTTTATTTTAAGATGTACAATAAATTAACTTTATCCTATAAATTTTTCAACCTTACAGAAACAAGTTTTGAAACCCAATTTACTTAACAGTTCAAAAAAAAAAGGGCCTGATGACGTGCAGGGCTGACGCCTGCCAGGTCATGGCTATTGCTCTTAGAATTCCATAAACCGTTAGTATACAAATTTCTAACCTTACAGGGAGACCGTTACTCTCAGGGTTCACTGGCTCTCCAGCTATCTCATACAAAAATCATTAAATCACCACTGCGTCACGTTTTTTTGGGACACAAAATAAGACAACGAAAATAATGTTGACCCAAAAACAAGAGTGTGTTCTAAAATGATTATGAAATAATGCAAGTTTTTAGGTTTGTTTACATTTTTTTTTGTTTCCTACTGACGAACAGTATAGGTCTCAGTTTGAATATCGAAAGTTGTTCAAATTTGACCGTTATAACACTTAGGATTTCGGTGGCATTTATTGAACAAAGAGCAGTGGAGTCAATGTTACAAATATTTTTTTACTTGAATAAATGATTAACTTGTAAAATAATAACGTAATTGTGTTCAGTTCAAACTAAATTTATCAATGAATTAAAGAAATAAGATGTATTTTATTTTTGAGAAATTAGAATTAAATTGCAATTAAAAATGTTGGTATTTGAGAAAATATACTGTTTTGATTTTCAAGATTCCAGTTTTCCCGAAGCCCTAAATATCATAATTATAGTAATCATAAGCAATAATATAAAAAATACTGAATTTTATTTCACAGGTAGTTATATATTAAAGGTGAAATTATTTAAAACTTAAAGTGGGCGAAACCCTGTTTAAGAATTTAATTTATTTTTGAACAATTAATTATTCAATCAATCAAAAAAAAAACTACCGACTCCACCGTTCTCTGTTCACCAAATGCTACCACAATTCCTAACTCTACACTTATAACTTTAACATAAACTGTCCATGTCAAATACTACAGGGCACTGGTACTTGTTACGTGAAATTAGCACACTTTCGACGATTTTGACTGTATAAAGAAATAAGTAGAACTAGATGCAACACGAGGTCCCTAGTTCCCACCTCGCTAGTTCGATCGATAGACAGCTCGCTAGACGTGCCTGCTTCGTTATAGTGGGTTTACGAAAAAACGACACGTTCGAAGTGTACAGAATACGATCCTTAAATTTTGAAGCAAACTTCTAACTTGAAACAGGATAAGCCTTAAAAAATAGTATTTTAGTACAGATGGTGTACTTTTTAGGCTCTGGTGCGAGAAGTGGGTCATTTTACGTCAGGTTCAAAACTTCGGAGGGCCATCTGTACTAAAAAACCGTCGTACGAGACACGTGCAAAAACGAAATTCGTAACTCGTGTCGATTTAAAACACTCCCTATCCGTGTTTTTCGCACTTGTGTCGTAATGTACTATATTAAGCGTATCTAAATCATCATCATCAGCAGCATATCAACCGAAAGACGTCCACTGCTGAACATTGGCCTCCACCAAAAATAGCCACAATGACCGATCCTTTTTTTTATTCGTCAATTGTTACAAGAATAAACTTAAACTGCAAAAATAATGGTATTTATACCCAAAATGAGCCCTAAGAAAATGTAAAGCTACATCAAATAGTATATTTTAAGTTACACTATAAAAACGTCTTCAGGCTGACATGATGATGATGAATAGTTAATGTAAGGAATAATGATAGTGTATTATTGGTTCGTATTTTTAACCATTAAAATAACGTAACGTTTTAAGTATTGTATCAATCTTAGAAATAAATAAAAAAACCTATAAATTAATAATTAATCTCTAAATTATTTACTCTTAAAACTATAAAGACTACCGCTTGTATACTATACATTTAATTGTAAATCTTTATTTAATTTCATTCGCACAAAAGTAACAACATAAATTCCTCAAAAGAGTCAAGAACATATTTAATGTTAACAATGATTGACATAAATTTACCGCATTAAACATCAAAATAAACATTAAACTGGTTTACTAAATCACAATATCGCTCCCCTTTTGATCGTAACTCAAAACGTACCTCGACCATCTGTCTCTTTCACCCCCGTTACGCTTTAATTAGAATGACAGAGAGCGATGCTCACGATGTTCACGGCAGACCTAATGTCCCCAACGCACCCTATGCCGTCTCGCTTACTCGCCGGTTATGAACGCGAGTGCGAGAGAGACTGCTGCCGTCGTGTTTATGGGATATTTCTGGCAATGCCACGTGGTTACTGCTATAAACAGATACGGGACTGATTAAAATATGTCACACGATTGTATTTCGTATTGCTAGTTTATAAACATACTGATGAAGTGTCGCCTTTATTTATTATTCATTTTAGAGTTTTATAGTCAAAATAGAGAAAAACACATCCAAGAGCATGTCGGGCCATGCTCTGTAGGGTTCCGTAGTTATTAAAAACCGGCTGGGCTGATTATGTTCGAAATAGTTTTATTTTAAAGTATTCTATTAAGGTATGATTATTTTTCATATGTTTTGGACCCACGGAATAAAAGTTAGACGGGGTGGAGCACAATTATTTTCTTTTGGAGCTGTTATCTCTGAAAATATTGACTTCAGAAAAAACTTTCTTTTTGGGTACCCTATTAGTTTTAAAAGGTATTCAACGATACCCCACATTATAGGATTACAGCAAAATAAAAAAATACATCCTCAATTCCCTACTTTTTTTTTCAATATTTTATTCTATCACTTTGTCGGCATGATCAATATGTACCAAGTTACAAATTTCTAGAACTAACAGCCAATAAGCTATGCTGCGGACAGACAAGACAGTCAGACGGACAGACGGACATGGTGGAACTATTCCTAGTTTACTACGGAACCCTAAAAACGAAATATTGTGGATCAAATTAAATTACTTGATTAAATATTATGATTTATGTAATAGTATAGTACTAACACTAATAGGTATATTATAATTATTATTTATAAATAATTATTATTTATATAATAGATGAAATATGGCCGTGTGGTGACGGCGACGGCGGTAAGAATACATCTACGAACAAATAAAACATGGAAGCCTCACGCCATATTAAATTGCCTTTCTAAAACGGTCCTGAATTTTAGTTGTCACCCCCTCTTCAATGCATCACGGTAATGAGTGTCAATATCAACCTATAAAAACTTAAACCGCCATTTAAAATTAGTTGTGATTGGTCCGTCAAAGTTTTGATTGGCTATATTCTATAAACATTTGTCAAAGATGTTGCGCCGAAATATGCGCGGTGCGGTGTTAAGAAAAGCGCCATGTCCTGCCTATCTTGGCACAATTGAACAATTGCTTTTGGGGGCATTTTTGAGCTGGCGTTAGACGTCCATGTTATATATGGTCGCAGGAATACATATATTATGTCACCACCCCAACTCTTCTCGTGGGTGTCGTGTGTCGTAAGAGTCGACTAAGGGATTTAAGTGTCTCTAAACATTCGTTGATTGACGATTGAAAAGATGATGGGCAGGAGCATCATCATAGTGGACAAGCTACTGCGATCGCCATTCCGCTTGCCCAGCATGGCGATTACGGGCATTTACCCCCTAATGCGTCCATACGCATAGTTAAATGACCTTAAATGACCCTGACAACAATTTCTTCAAATTTGAATTCTGAAATGCTGTCAACAGAGTCCAGAATACATGATGATATATGTATTTATTCTGGACTCTGTTGACAGCATCACTACAGTTAAGGGTTAATATGAGTCCAGCAGTGGACTGAGATAGGCTGATTATGTGTGGTTCATAATACTAAAACATACGATCAGTAGGCTTAGCACAGGATTAGTGCGACAATATGTCGCCGCGAGATAGCCTATCCATCCCTCTTTTATTGATATAGTTAGTAAAAGATGAAAAATCTATTTCGCGGCGAAATTATGACATACCAATCATGTGCTAAGTATACAGTTACGCTTTGAGGTGATACATTAAAAGTCGCAGGAAGAGATGCACTGCCGTTGCACTCGATCAGCTTTCGCGTTTCGTAACCATTGCGTGCGCGTGCGATGGAGGGGAATCCTGTATCCTTACTATAAGCCGGCGGAGTGAGCTTAACTGTACTCGCGTTATCCTTCTGTCCATTTATTACTTCAATTATGATTAACCCTTACTTTGCAACTCATGGTACGGCTACTGTGGTACGGTGCCTAAGTTACACGCTCGAAACGGTTAAACTCACCCCATCACCTAACACACTGCGGTCCTACAGCAAACTTCGTAATCCGCAAATTTCGGGGATTTTTCGGGTTTGATCGGGACGAAGGCGTCATTAGAGTGACAGAGACAAATCCCCGAAATTTGCGAATTTCGGTGTTCGCGGTAGAAAGCTTGGCGTTGGCAAAGACTCAAGTTTTTCAAGTCCACATTTTGGGACTCAATAAAATTCAACGGTTAAACTCCGTGTGTATTTAGTCACAACGAGCGACATGTCTAGGCCTCTCCATTATCAAGCACAGAGCCCGTGTACTCAGTGCTTGGCTCTTGACTCAGTGCTTGATAATGAAGACCTAGGTTTTTCGAAACATGTCGCGCCTAGTGGCTAAATACACGTGAGTTTAACTGTTTCATTATATTTATAGTTATGTATGTTTCGAAAGTTTTAATTCAATTTAGGACTCCTCAGTTTTACGGAACTCCCGAGCTTATAAGACATCAGTGTCATCGAGAATCGTGTCCTTTAAGTTTAGCACATGATTGGCGCGACAGTATCTCGCCGCGAGATAGTTTATCTGTCCCTCTTTTGTTCATATAGCTAGTGAAGGACGGGAGATCTATCTCGCGGCGACATACTGTCGCACCAATCATGTGCTAAGCCTGCTTACCTATATTTGCGTCTCAAACCTTACAGCAATAACTTGCCTGTGTAAATTCATAGATTGCGCAAGTGTGTAAGTGCTTCATAAAGTGGCCATTTGAAGCTGACCGCGTCTATATTTATAATCTGTGGGTTTTTAACCTCATTAGACCAGTGATTATGGCGGTCTACGTCGAACCGTGCCCGATTGACCTAGTGGGTGACGTCACTAATAGTTCTATTCTGGCCTGGACGCTTAGTCAAGTTGCCAATCGCTAACGCTTTAGCGTATCGTAGTTTTCCCTCTCTGTCACTCTTTCATATTAGTGCGAAAAAGACAGTTAACTGCCTTTCGCTTACGATTGACGATTAAGCGTTAGCCATTGGCAACTTGTCTAAGCTCCCTGGACGCTTAGCCAAGTTGCCATTCGCTAACGCTTCCCGTTCCGTTCTTTTTGTATGGAGTAAATCCGCTTCCGGTTCCGGTCCCTGCTCCAGGGCTTACAAAGACTTCACACGGTACGCCCATTGTCGCGTTTTTCAGGGAATAGTAAACAATGATAATATTGATGATAGAAATATATAAGAGCAGTTCTCAAAAAGTTTATACACAATTGTTAGCACTAAATGCATCAGTTGCCGTTTTCCTATTTTGTTACCAACTTTTTTAATGATATGTAATTCAATTGCTGACTGTTTATTTACAATTAGGGTTTTATAGATTGTAAGCTTTTTTAATTATGCGGAAGAATTAATATATATTTATTTATAATACTACAAAATAATAGTAACAAAATATGAAAATTAAGAGGAGAATAATATTTTTGTTTTTTGTGAAAATCCAGTCGCAACTGTCGAATCCTGAACCCATAGTTTTAAAATTAATACAGAAACTTAACGCTTACCTTTGATTCCAGGATGGAAATAAAACTGGAAGGCCAAGAGGTCCGGCCAGTGAAGGAGCGGAAGAAACACGACCGCTTCAACGGCATGAGCGAAGAGGAGGTCGCTCGGCGCACGCTGCCAGACCACCTGGCGGAGAACCTCGACATCATCATTGTGAGTACGATCGCCAACACACACGCACACAAACTGAAGGGATCATTCATTAATTACGTCGCACCAATTTTATGATTTTTTGACCCCTCCCTCCCTCCTTGTCACACTTCGTCACAATTAACTACATCCTCCCCTCTTAGTGTGACGTCACATGTAGATTTTTAGTTTAAGAAGGTAAAAATTACACCACTTTGAAAGTAACTTTTTATTAGGATTTGCATAAAAGGGTTTGTCAAATTAACGAAGAAAAATTTACTTATTCTTCCTCCGTCCAAGGATTTTGGATTTTCTATTCTTGATGTCCATGTATTTATGTATGTGAGGATTGTGACGTCACAAACATAAAACTCTTCCCTCCCCCCTGTCACGATATGTCACATTTTGTGGACCCCCTCCCTCCCCCTTGAGGTGTGACGTAATTAATGGATCATCCCGAAGGGTGAAGGAGCGAGCACGACCGCTTCAACGCTTCACGCGGCATGAGCGACTAGGTCGCTCGCTGTCCGACCAACTCGTGGAAATGACATCATCATTGTGAGTACGATCGCTAACACACACACACATATACACAGTATACTCACCGGTGAAGGAGTGAGCTTCAACGGCATCAGCGAGGTCGCTCGGCAAACCACCTGGCGGGGAGCACCTCGACATCATCATTGTGAGTACGATCGCCAACACACACATATACACCGGTGTAGGAGGCATGAGCGAGGTCGCTCGGCGCACGCTGCCAGACCACCTGGCGGAGAACCTCGACATCATCATTGTGAGTACGATCGCCAATACACACACATATACACACCGGTGTAGGAGCGAGCTTGACTACTGCGATCATCAATCCGCTTGCCCAGTGTGGTGTTTATGGGTATTTATCTTCAAATGCGTCTATGCGCGTAGTTAATAGGAAAGGCTTACGTTCAGCAGTGAGCTGAGACATGCTGGTGATTTGAATGTTTCTCGCTATTGGGCTAAGAATACATTTGTCACCACCCCAACCCAACTCCCCGTGATTGTCGTAAGAGTCGACTATGGGATCATAGTGTCAATGACCATTGATAGAAGATTGATGATAGACACAAACAGTGATCAGTGACAGTGGCTGATGGATGTGTGCTGTTGCGCACTAGACACTACATAGTATAAAATAAAGTCACTTTTTCTGTCCCTATGTCCCTTTGTACGCTTAAATCTTTAAAACTACACAAGGGATTTTGATGAGATTTTTTTAATAGATAGAGTAATTCAAGAGGAAGGTTTTTATGTAGGCATAGTACCCGTGCGAAGCCGGGGCGGGTCACTAGTTCCCAATAAACAAATAAGCATGTGATGAAGTATATCAGACGTGTTTGCCGCATGGCATTCTATGTAGGAATATCGTGGCATTTACGTGGGCGAGTGGCCCAATTGTTGAAGCGTGAACTGCCATTACTCTTGCTAGCGAGTGTTCCGCCTCTAACCAGAGGGCTAAGCACACTTCGCAGAAATCCGCGACAGTATGTCGCAGCGAGACATACCACTCTTATTTCTTTGTAACATACTTCAAACAAGGAGGTTTTCAATTCGACTGTTTCTACGGTTCCGTAGCCAAATTGGCAAAAACGGAACCCTTATAGTTACGCCATGTCCGTCTGTCCGCAGTATAGTATTAATTGCAGATAACTAGTACTAACGGCCACTGAGCCGTTAGTACAAGTTATCTGCAATTTGGTACAGGTATACATATTAATCATACCAACAAAGTGGTAGAATAAAAACTAGAAAAAAAAATTCTGCCCATCATCATTACTATCAAGAATGGGTATTGACAATATTCAAGATTCAAAATCAACTTTTCAAATTCTTTAATGTACAAAAACACAAGTCAAAACAAAATTACATTAATTTACAATTAAAGAGAAAATGCAAAATTACAATTAAAGAGAGCCCAGCAGTGGACTGAGATAGGCTGATGATGTTAGGGAACTCCACGATTATATGAATATGTACGATAGTTCATGGAAAATTCAAATAATTTCTGATACTTTACAATTAAGTGAACACAGTAAATCTATAGATATGTTGACAATTTTGATCCTTATGCCTCGGGCATAGGTTCTGAAGTGTATACAAATTATTAGACGCGACTAGCGCCGCGCATCCATATTCATTCGACTCCTGACCCTTCATGTCACGATTGCTCAATACGGAGTATGGATTGACTGTCAGAAGTACTGTCAAGTCAAGGTTTAAACCTGCAAATAAAATCCTAAAAGGTTTTTAAGGTTTCGTAGTAAACAAGGAACCCTTATTGTTTCTCTATGTCCGTTTATCTGTCTGTCCACACGTCCATATGCTTAGCTCACTGACCGTTAGTATAGGGTACTAGAAATTTGCAATTTGGTAGGTATACAGTTATACACGTCATAATTATATAAATATAGTTGAAGACCATTCATGCCGACAAAATCAAAGTAAAATAAAAAATTTTTCGGGTTTTTACCTCCTTTAAACGTAACGTGGGGATGTTTTTTTTATTTTTCGGAAATCTTACAGTGTATCGTTAAATCGGTCTTAAAAAAAATTGGTCTGAAAAGAAAGTTTTTTTTCTAAAGTAATTTTTTTCGCGCGTAGTGACTAAATATACTGATGAACATGATAACAATGGAATAAATGAATATGAATATACGAGAGTTTTACCATTTAATTATATTTTCACCACACTGCTCGTAAACACGCTGTTTGTCCTTCAATTTCAGAGCGCAAAATTGTGTTTTAATCTCTAGAGGTTAAAGTATTTTTTTTTTAATCTTCTGGATAGACTAAGGCAATAACTTATACGGCCTGAGAGTGCAATAAGCTTTTTGACGTTTGAACTAGACATTACGTTCGAAAACTCAATAGTTTCAAACAGATTCAAACACATGAACCTTTCATAATATTATATTAAATATGCTAAAATCCAAATTAAATACCACATTTTGTTGTAAAAGGCTGTTAATTAAAAGTTCTAATAATGCGACAAATAAAATCAATAGGAAAATGAAAGTGTTGACACTATGCAAATTTCAGAACGCATCCGAATATTTTTTTCTTTTAAAATTTAAACGAGTTCGGTCGTGTTTTGTTTTCTTTCACTCTTAATTTTCAAGTTTGAAATTCGCGAGATGCGAACGTGGGATAATTCCGAAAATCACAGAAAAATCGCCAATAACTACATGATGAGACCATTTTGGAATTATCCTGAATTTTTAAGCATTGCCACGCCAAGATAAATATTTGAGGTAATTGTTTTATTATTTGTTGATTTGTTTATTTTTTGTAAGTTGAGGACTTGCAAATCAATACCTTCTAATTTGTTATGTTTTAGTTTTATTTCGCATGTTTCCTCGCTTTAGTGTGGTGAAAAATGTTGTGTTTCACTCGGCAGCAAAGCTTGTTCAACTCTCGTGCCTTAAAACCCTCGCATCGCTCAAGATTCCATTTTATGGCTCTCTTCATTCTCTCAATAAGTTCAAACATTTCCTGTCTATTAAGATTAAAATTCTACTAATTAATACCCTCATACTTCCAATTATCGATTATGGTGATGTGTGTCATCCGGACTTAAACGAGGAACTCCTAGATAAATTAGACCGTCTTCTGAATAATTGTATAAGATTCGTTTTTTGTCTCAGAAAATATGATCACGTCTCTGCTTTTCCCTCTCAGCTTGGTTGGCTTCCCATCCGACAGCGACGCAATGTTCGCATACTTTGTACTCTTTTCTCTGTTCTTAAGGATCCCCACTCGCCAGAATATCTCAAGTCTCTTTTCAAATACTACGGCACTAGTCGCGACCGTCAACTTCGTTCTTCTGGCAATATGTCGCTGTCTATTCCTCCTCATCGTTCTGGGTTCTTATCAAATTCTTTCGCCGTACAGGCAGCGCGTCTCTGGAACGAACTCCCATTTGAAGTAAAAAATGCCTCACATAAGTTCTCTTTTAAAAAATCTGTACGCTCTTTCTTTGCTAGCAGAATTAAAATAGTTTAGAGTCTGATTGTTTGTTTCGTCCTCTTCTATATGTATATATTTTATGTATGTATGTATATAGTAAGTATATGGAGTGTATATATGTAATGTATCTATTTATATATGGAATATATATGTTAGTTCGTGCATAAGTGCTTCTTTTTAGTAAGTATTTTATTATTTTAGTTGCACCGCCCACAATCTCTCTGCTTTGCCTAAAGGTTGACTGGTAGAGAATGCCTTATGGCATTAAGTCCGCCTTTTGTACGTCAAGTTTTTTTCTTTTGTGCAATAAAGGTTAAATAAATAAATAAATAAACCACTCGCTGCGCTCGTGGTTCAAATTCTGGAATCTTTCGCTTGCTCGGGTTTCAATATTTGCACGAGAGTTAAACAATCACTTTGCTCCCTAGTAAAACAAATAACTATTTCTCAAACATGCAATGAAATGTTGTAGTTACGTGCCTAAAAAGTGGCCGGGAAGTACCTCGTTGTCGGCCCTCTTTTTTAATTTTCATTTGACATAGGGTGGTGACCTGGCATCTTGGCTTTTAGCCAATAATTATCTGTAAGTAATATTAGTATAAAAAAATATTGGCAAATTTTTGCAGTTATAATTAGGTATTTAATTA
>JALPQI010011535.1:0-38725 GCA_025490895.1 Thaumatotibia leucotreta | reverse complement strand
TACTTACACGATAGTTACTCATATTTTAACGACAAACGGGTCTTAGTAGCATAAACTTACATGTAATATTACCCTGACATCCGTAGTCACAGACAGACAAATAAAGATATCTTATTTAGGAATCGAGCATAATTATAAAATAATGTAGGTACCTACCTACATACATACGCAAAGTTTCCTGGCTGAGGTAACCGTCACTAGCGCGGCACAACTTTCCGTCGTCGAGTAATTGTAGCCGTTTAAAAAAGATCGAATTCTAAATGTAAAAGATTTGAAAGTGACTTTGAGAAAACCTTACTATTCGTATGCGGCTAGCAGAAATCCGAATTGTTTTCATATTTGCTGGATAAGGAGTGTAATATATAGCCGAGGGAAAAGGAATGGATAAAAATAGGGGCTTAATAATATTAGCAAGAACTTTGAATTTACTATCAGCTAATCAATGTATTTTAAGACCTATACATGTGGAGGCAAACAACTACCCGCAATACACGAGTCCACACAATAAATGCTTCATTTATTGCGTAAGAATGCTTTAGGTACCTTGTTACATGCCGAACTACAATAAGAATTTATCCACTAATATCCTTTACAAATATGATTTTCCTAATCCCAATGTCAACACATTAATTTGATTAAAGTAGCTTTTTACTGTAAGTACAATACATGAGTGGGATGTACTCGACCTTTTCTCATAATGTATTGTACTTGACCAATTTTATGGACCCAACGTATTATATTAGATATTTTAGGCACCTAATTAATTAAGCTGCGATTTCCGCTCAGTGAGGGGGCTTCATAGAATATAATCACCGATCATTAGACATGCGTAACAAACTGATATCACCCATTACGGCTAATCAGTGGTAAGTTACTGAACCCCTGTTTTGCTGTTATCAAGATAATCGACGTCCGCTCTGTATAATATGATGGAGCAAAACCACTATTAAGGTCTTCAAGTATGTTTCAAGAATTTTATTATATCCTTCAAATTCTGTGTCAAAAAGTAGCCGAGAAAACCTCGCATGATTTATGCATGAGTCCTTAAAACCATTATAAATAAAGAAAAAATAAGTTTTCTTTTTCCAACAGCTAGCTTTGGTAAATATCACTTTAAAAATAAGCAAGCAGCCGCTTTCGAGCATCCTTGTTTCAAAATTGAAATTTGGCAGCTTAGTATTATGAAAAGATGAAAAAATGTGTCTAGAAATATAATCAAATTACTTTGAGAGTAACCTAAGCCCATAAATTAAAATAGAGCAGCTACTGAAAAAAAGGACTCACCCCATTTTACGGTTTATATTTGAATTTGGATCTTTTATTGAAATTATTGTACTAGTTAAATAAATATCATAAGACCATCTTGTTCGGGTGCCTACTGAAATTTTCCATTTCCACTTTCTCTGTCAAGGTTGACCCTGTCGACGGGCAGCATGCGTGAGTATTTTGTGCGTAAACTATCACGACACATGTCAGCTGATATGTTATCCGTTCGCGGATAATCCTGTTAACTCTCTGAAAGCTCCTGATTAACAGTACCATCAACACAGTCCACTGACAGTTTATGGACTTTATTGGAACGATATAGGGTATAAAATGGTCACTTGAGTTGCTATTTGTATGAACTCGATGCACACCCACCTTGTCCATCAAGCAAAAACTGAACTCTTGTTGTCAAGTTCATATATCAAATCGATAAAAGATGAAAAATTCAATAACATTATGAAATCCACCAAAAAAATTATGTTCCTATAGGTAATAGGTACACAGTTGTAGAGAGTAGGTACTTATAATAAATTAACTAATGCCTACTTCGCAGGGCGTCGGAGTGAAACCCAAAGGAGACTAGGACTCTCAGTTCTGGCTTGCATTCATTGGCCATCCAGAGATGAGTCATCAGAGCTATTGGGTGGAAGCGTAAAGCATAAGTTGGGAGTTGGTGCAGTGGCTGTCATAAGACTCATAAGCCACTGCGCAGAAAGCGGTTTACACCTCTGCAAACCTATGAACCGCCTACGCTGGTGTTGCCCCTGTCCGTCTCTTATGACGGCATTTACAGGGCCCCGTTTAGTCGGCGGCCAGCCTGCCTCGATAAACATTTCATAACATTGTAATAGCAGGTAGTCCGGACCTCTTATCAAAATTACTAAATTAATTTTTATCTAGTGTACCTATAAATGGAAATTGGATAAGTTTTAGAAAATTTTATAATTTTAATCAAAGAGATATCAGAGAAGTTGCTTGTAATAAAGAAATATTAATATCTTTTTTTTATACGTTTCTACAGATATATCCACGCGAAAAATTCCATCTGACCCCAGCCGTATGTGATTTCCTTCCAATAATTAATTGTCGAAACTCCTCGTATGGCTTGAGCTCGCGTCACAGCAGTATATAAAACGCGGAGCGTTCTCACACCATCACAGCCTTCCCAGCGCTCTTATCCTTCGGTCGTCCAATTGACACAAATACAAGGTAATTGTTGACATTATTTTATTCACAGAAGCTTCAAACAAACATTTATATTTTTAATCGATTTGGCTTTACGAGCATTTCTAAAAAAGTTTGTGCACAATACAAGCGTTACATGCGATTTTCCAATTTTGTTACAATAAAAAGAACGGTCTATTATTGATTGTTTATTTACGGTTTTGCAAATTGGGAATTTAGTAAAAAAAATGCTTTCGTAAAATATAACAAGATAGGAAAGTTAAGCATGTGTTAATGTTGTACCTGTCTAACTACACATTTTGTGCTAAGTATTATGCTTTTTGGAGTTTTTTAAGTGGCATTTTTTTTTCCTGTAATTCGATGCGTAAAAATATTTATAGAGTTTAATTTTTGTCTCCATCGATTCAAGTTATTTATTTTATTTTATCTTTATAATTACTCAATTTCTAACTAGACACGACAGGCGAGGCTTCGACCTTCGCTTGATAATTCAGAAAATGCAATTTTAATTAAAATCGTTAGTGAGAGCCGTTCCGAGATCTTCGGAATTAATACAGAGAGCCACAAATTAAAATAATTAAGACGAGATAAAGTTTAATCATCATGTCAGCCGTCCACTCCTAGACAGAGGCCTCCCCTTCATCCACAACTGAATAAATTGTATTTTTAGGAAAATGTACAAGTTCTGTCTCCTCCTGCTGGTGGTGTGCGCCTGCGTGCTGACGGAGGCGCAGCTGACGTTCACGTCCAGCTGGGGGGGAGGGAAGCGGGCAGCCAACCCGTGCCGGAGCGACGAGGCGGTGGGGCAGATCTACAGGGTGATACAGGTCAGTTCTGTCTCCTGCTGGTGTCGCCTGCGTGCTGACGGAGGCACAGCTCACGTTCACGTCCAGCTGGGGGGGAGGGAAGCGGGCAGCCAACCCGTGCCGGAGCGACGAGGCGGTGGGGCAGATCTACAGAATGATACAGGTCAGTTCTGTCTCCTGCTGGTGTCGCCTGCGTGCTGACGGAGGCGCAGCTGACGTTCACGTCCAGCTGGGGGGGAGGGAAGCGGGCAACCAACCCGTGCCGGAGCGACGAGGCGGTGGGGCAGATCTACAGGATGATACAGGTCAGTTCTGTCTCCTGCTGGTGTCGCCTGCGTGCTGACGGAGGCGCAGCTGACGTTCACGTCCAGCTGGGGGGGAGGGAAGCGGGCAGCCAACCCGTGCCGGAGCGACGAGGCGGTGGGGCAGATCTACAGGATGATACAGGTCAGTTCTGTCTCCTGCTGGTGTCGCCTGCGTGCTGACGGAGGCGCAGCTGACGTTCACGTCCAGCTGGGGGGGAGGGAAGCGGGCAGCCAACCCGTGCCGTGGTGAGGCAGATCTACAGAATGATACAGGTCCGTTCTGTCTCACGAACTTGTGATATAGGCCATTTTATTATTTTTAGCCCCGTCTACTCTACTTGTACCTAGTGCACAGTCACTCGTGGCCCACTAGGTACTAGTACTAGTAAAAATACAAGTAAAAAATAGGTACAAGTCTTAGAGCAGCGGTCGGCAACCGGCGGCCCGCGGGCCGCATGCGGCCCGCGAAGGGGTCAGTTGCGGCCCGCCTCCTTGACTATTTTGTGTATCGTGTATGTTAAAATCACGAACCTCATCAATGGCCATACACATTAACAGAAAACCTAGTTATAAATCGGAGGCGACAATTATTATTATTAAAATATATGTATTTCGAGTCAGTGGCATGGCAACAGACAGAAACAGCAAAATAAAAATAGTAAAGGGACAAGATTTAATAAGAGTATAGGTACAATTCAAATAATAAATAATTGAAAATCGAAATGCAATTTATCTTTACAGTCGGGCACTCTAATATTAAAAAAAAGAAACATGCATTTTTCGACGTATTGCCGTGATAGTAAATTCGTCTACCTTATCTTTGAACGTTAATTTTGTACCGGGTTTCAGAGGCGAAATAAGAACTTCGTGAAATACTAACAATGTCCGATGTAGTCATGACACGCTTGGCCTCGCAGGCTGTTGCGCCTCTGTCGGACGCTCCGGGTCTTCAGCCCTACGCGCAGCTCGGCCTGCGGCCTTCTCAAGGGTTCGAAGCGAACCGTCGGGTCTCCGGCCCTCCAGTTCGCTTGTTAACCCCTTGTATGCTTCCTGTCAAATTACGTTACTGAAAAAGTGACCTTGACACTTAAAACAATAGATTAAAATTCCCACGCACGGATCCGTATCTAAGCATACTAGGGGTTAAGACAGTTAGGTCGGGCAGTTGTACCGCGTGGCCTCGAACGTGACGTTCCGGGGCTTCGGCCCTACGCGCAGCTCGGCTTGCGGCCTTCGCAAGGATTCGAAGCGAACTGTCGGGTCTTCGGCCCTCCAGTTCGTTTGTTAAGACAGTTAGGTAGGGTAGTTGTACCGCGTGGGCTCATTCGAGACACTCCGGGCCTTCGGCCCTACGCGCAGCTCAACCTTCGGCCCTCTGGCTGGGTTTATTTAGCTACTGGGGTAGTTGAACGCGTGGTAGCTAAATTTTCTCGGAGCTCGGCCTTCGGCCTCGCTTTAAATAACTTAGAGGGGCATTTCTCAGAGCGTAAACGGACATCTCATTCATCTGGCTACGTTTTCTTGGAAGTGGCTGAATGATTTGAGGTTGGTTTTGGTTGTCTTATAGAGAAACTGGTGCTGTATCTGACGACCGAAAATGGTACCAAAAGGTGCAGCCACTTCCAAAAAAACGTGACCAGATGAATGAGATGTCCGTTTACGCTCTGAGAAATACCCAGAGGTGACACGCTGGAGGCTCGCTTAGATTTACATCGGTTCGGGCAATGTTCCGTCCCTTCCGCAGCGAGGCCTTCAACCGCGCCCAAAATTACTAGGGTTCGGGACCGCGAAGTGAAGTTCCGGGCCTTTGATTCTACGCAAGGTTGGTCTACGGCCTCCCGACCTGAAAGCTCACCCTTTGGTCTCGCTTAATTTACGCCGGATTTTGGCTTTATGTTCCGAATCGTGATTTTTTTCAAAAAAAATTTAGGCTATCACTCCTGGCACTCTTCCTACCTCTCTAAATCTACCTAAGTAGGGCAGTTAAGCAGTTATACCGCGTGGGCTCGATCGTTACGCTCCGGGCCTTCGGCCCTACGCGGAGCTCGGCTTTCGGCCCTCTGGCTGGGTTTATTTGGCTTCTGGGGTTGAACTCTTGGTAGCTAAATTTTCTCGGAGCTCGGCCTTCGGCCTCGCTTCAAATTACTTAGAATTGGCTAACTCGGGATTTCGACTTTTTGTTTCGGGGGGAGACCGTCATCTTGAATTATTTCAATATTTTTTTCAAGGTATCACTCCTGGCCCACATAGTGCTTGTATGCCAAATTTCAGCGCGATCGGACCATTATTTTAAATGTTTCATATAAATGCCTTTTTGTCCAATAAATAAAATTAAAAAAATTTGGAATCTGGAGAGCCCAAAAGTCACGCATTCGGATTTCCAGTTTCCACCCCTATCGGATAAAATAAAAAATATAAAAAATCCTCGATGAGATGTTATTTGCATAATAATATATAGGTTTTGCTATATTCGACTCTCCCTTATTGACAACCGATAATGTGAGTATTTTTTTCGAACAAAACCTACATATTAACAAAGTGCGGCCCGCGTCAATTTCGTTAACTACTATGTGGCCCTTGGATGCTAAAAGGTTGCCGACCCCTGTCTTAGAGTAACGAGGTTGTGGGGCAGAATAGGATAATACAGGTCGTTTTGTCACACTCGCAGTCGTATAGAGTAAGTACAAGTAGTACTCCTAGAAAATAGAAATACCTATAAAATTATTAAGTTTTAGAGCGACGAGAATGTTCAGCAGATCCATAGGATCGGTCGTCGCAATGTAGAAGTATTTACTCGTAGAAAATACAAGTAAATAAAATGACTATTTAAATTATGAATTTTAGCAAATTAAAGCCTGTCTGTCATTACGTCACATCATATACTACTAAATCATACTTCGAAAGCGTAAATCTGCCACTCTAAGGCACTGGTCTCACCGCGAGCTACTAAGCTATGAACTATCGGCTATAAACACTAACAAAAGATACGCACTCGCGTGAAAATAAAAGAGACACGGCGATACTCGCCCGGATGTAATAGCTGATAGCTGGGCGAGTATCGCCGTGTCTCTTTTATTTTCACGCGACTGCGTATCTTTTGTTCGTGTTTATAGCTAATAGTTCTTTCTTAGTAGCTCGCGGTGAGACCAGTGCCTAACGCAGTGACGCAGACAGATACCCGAAATATGCGATTTTCGCAGATTGCGATAGGGTTGTTTTAGTTTTCATGTTCTACGACGTAGCCCGTAGAAGCCGTAGATTGTCGACGTGTAGACTTCCGTGCTACGGGCTACGTATGCGCTACTGTAACCGATAGCTGCGTTTTCCAGGTCTGTAGAGGAAAGTCAGTCAATGGAATACAATTTTCGCATTATCAACATTGCGGGTCCATAACTCTAAGGATTAACATTTACTTACAAGTACATATGCTTGTATATTTAAGTAACGCTTTAATAAAAGGAAGTTTAAGTGATGTGAATCACATTTTTTAACAAATAGACAATAAATAGTAATTAAATAATTATTGTATAATTTTAATTAAATTAAAAACACATTGTCTTTAGTGAAGTATGAATACTAACATAGCGGTAATTAAAATACTAACAAAGATGGATCTACGTTGTCTGAATAAATAAATTTTTATTATTATTATTTATTATTGCAATAAAGAGACAACTGTGAAAGAAAGAAGATAGCCATTATAACTGGCGCCGGCACTTACAGTTTCAATCTGAATATTTAGTGGAAATAAAAAAAGTAAATGTTTTACCGCCAAACATTGCCCAAATACCCATGGAAATTCACTTTAAAAAAGTATAATGCTCTTTGCTTAGCATTTGTGTTTTGCAAGACTTATCTAGCACCCTTTGTTACCATAGAGTACGGTTACCATAAATACACATAAACCTTTAAAGGGCAGACACATTTCTGACAAAAGGAATATCATATAGGTAGCAATTAATAAGCAGCTCTTCATCATCATCATATCAGCCGAAAGAAGTCCACTGCTGAACATGGGCCTCCTCCAAAGATTGCCACAATGATCGGTCCTGTGCCACCCGCTTCCAGCGGACTCCTTCACCAAATCATCAGTCCAAGCAGCTCTTACCACTTTGAAATTATGTTAAGATATAGGTAGTGGGAAATATACACGGTGCTCGTGAGCATTCCGAAAGATTATAATGCTGAATTCCTAAGCATATTTAGAGTATTTAATGTTACATGAAATTCATATTTTACAGACAAACGAGTCTTAATCGCGTAAACTTACGTTTAATTATATCCTGACGTTTCGGGCATGACGTTACACCCGTGGTCGCAGGCAGACTGGCGAGAGAATGTATTAAGAACCGTTTGTCTGTAAAATATGAGTGATAATCGTGAAAGTTTAAATCAATATGTTATATGAAATTTCCTGGATTCGGCTTGGTTCCAGAGATAATTAATCTTATTTCGAAATAAGTTTTCGACGTAACTCGTCATAAAACTTCTTTTTGATTACAATGCTACCACAATGTGTTCTAATATTACCACACATTTGGAAATGTTAAAATGTATTCAAAAAGTCAAAAAATAAATAAATATTTTTTTTTGTGGAATTTGACATTAGGTCTCATAATATTTTTTGTTTCTTTTGATGTCTAGAATGCATTGTTAAAATATTTCGCAATGCTCGCGACCACCGTGTATACAGGGTGTAAGTCTAATACGGGCGAAGCTCTTAAGGGGTGTTAGTTTACGACATAATAAGTACATTCAAATAACTTTTACTTAAAATCAGAGCAACAAAATTTTCCATACAAAATAATTCGGCGCGCAATGTAAAGCAACATACGCGAGTTAAGCACTCGTTGACAGCTAATTTCAAAAGCAGATGACATAACTGCCAAATCAACAATAACAAATGTTCGTACCTACATTGCTGCTCCGATAATCTTAAAAAAATTCTGTGGGGTCTAAATTAAGAGTAACTTTACAAAAACCTTGTAAACCATGATTACACTAATGAATCCCATGCCTGGTTTAATTGATCGCCCGTATTAGGTTTACACACTGTATAATATATATTCCCTTTGCCTTACGATATAAATATAAGGGGCTAATTAATCCTAGTCCTTTTGCAAAATATCTCATTTCATTTATTTTTTTCAGGCGGAAGCAGAAAGACTCCTCCTCTGCCAAAAGCCCTGAGCCACCCACGCTTCGCCGACCGCCTACTAAACCCTACTTTAAACCAGTATCTTAGTGTTACGTGCAGTTAGAGCCAAACTGTGTTCCATGCGCATGTTATAGGTACATTTTATATGATGTTTATTAATATATAATGTAGTTTTCGTTGTGTTTATTATTTCTTAACCTCTTGGAAATTAAGCCTTGACAATGGCTCATGGGCCACTAACGCCATACGATCGCATCTAAACAACAAGTGAAATTGAACCCCTCGTCTATGGTTGCTAAGGATTATTGGATTTCGACTTCAAATCATGAATTGATTTGTGTTCAATACCTATTGTACGGATCCTTAACAAACACAGACGAAGGTTTAAGAAGTTCCATGTATTTAAGTCTATATACTAATCTCGCGAAGTTAGCGGCTTTAGCCGTGGTTGGCACCAATAGCCAAATTTTCCGCTGTCGTCAATGGTTAGCTATCCCCACGAAACATAGGCCTTGGAATAAAAAACGCGCGCGGAACCCTTCGCGTACCATTATCAATTTATTATTAAAAAAATACAGTTAAATCAACCTACCTCAAAAACTATAGGAGAAAATTTAATCAAACCAAAAATTGTTGATAGAGTTTATTAATGTGCATAACATATATATATTTTTAATTTTATATCGCGTTGTTTAAAAAATAGAGGAGGGGGGACACATTTTTCAGACTTTGAGAGCTGATATCTCGAAAACGATTGGCTTAAATAAAAATGAGATTTATAAACCTTAATATCATTTTCAAAGACCTTTCTATTAATACCCCACACGCTTGTATACAACTAAAAAAAAATTTCTATCCCTCAGTTATATGTATGGAGGGCCCCCACCCCAATGGTTTTTTTTACAATTTAGTATCATAATCCTGTAGCGGTTCA
This sequence comes from Thaumatotibia leucotreta, assembly GCA_025490895.1. Classification (NCBI taxonomy): domain Eukaryota; kingdom Metazoa; phylum Arthropoda; class Insecta; order Lepidoptera; family Tortricidae; genus Thaumatotibia; species Thaumatotibia leucotreta. Next base: position 29,071 of record JALPQI010011535.1, on the reverse strand, counting down.
TACAACACAAATCCTTACCAAATTTCGTTACTGTAGCATTTATAGTTTCCGAGTAAATCGGCTGTGACAGACGGACGACGGATAGACGGACATGACGAATCTATAAGGGTTCCGTTTTTGCCATTTTAGCTACGGAACGGAACCCTAAAAATCAACTCATTATATTATTTACTCAAGCAGACCGCATCAGATTCAGTCGATTAGATGTAGCTATACGGAACGCGCGTCTTTCATTTCCCCGCCCCCGCACCCCGAACTAACAGTGGCGACTGGGCCGTACCTATTTAAAAATTACACGCGTGCACAATAAAATAAAATCAGTGATCATGGCTAAAGTGTCGATTGGAGCATTAACTATGTTCAACCACGAGGTTCAAGATTGGATAGTGTTTAAAGAACGCCTAGAACAATGGTTTGTGGCCAACGATATAGGTGCTACCGTCGACAAGGCGAAGTGTAAGCGTCGAGCTATATTGCTAAGCAGTCTGACCGAGGGTTCTTACAAACTACTGCGGGATTTAGCATTACCCAAGTGTGTGGGAATCCTTGAATATGATGAGCTCGTGAAACTTTTTGATGGTCACTTAAAATCGGCTAAGTGCGGGTTTGCGGAACGCAACAAGTTCTATTCTTCGACTCAAAAATCTACAGAGAGCATGGCGGAATGGGCAGCTCGCATTCGAGGGTTGGCTGTCGATTGCGGTTTTTCTGCCACCACGCTAGATGAAACTCTTCGGGATCGCTTTATCCTCGGTATGACGCCAGGACATGAACGAGAGAAGCTGTTCACCATGGAGATGGAAAATCTGACCTTGAGCAAGGCATTGGCGGTAGCAGAGAGAATTAAATGCGCTCGGCAGGGTGCTACGCAGGCGGCGCCAGTGATAACGAGCACGTTGCCATGTCCCGAGGCACCGGTGTACAAGATGGCGTCAACCTCACGCGATGCGAAGTACAGTGGAGCTGGAAGCAATAGCGGTGGTGGTAGCTCAACGCTAAAATCGCAGGTAGTCTGCGCGGCATGTGGTTACGAAGGACACGGGGCTGAGACATGTAGGTTCGCGCGATATAAGTGCGGTAAATGCGGTTTAAAAGGTCATCTACGGCGTGTGTGTCCAGGAAGAAAAGTGTATCGTCAGAACTATATCGACGGTGATGTCGATGCTGATGTTGGCGATGATGGTAAGCATTCCATGTTTAACATTCGTTCTTCTCATGGCGAGCCGATGGAGGTGACTGTCCAGGTTGGGGAAGTTGACCTACGCTGTGAAGTAGATTCCGGTTCCGCGGTCACTGCCATACCAGACAAAATCTATGACTCTCATTTTAGTCACATCGCGTTACGTCCAAGTCATGCAGATTTACATGCCTATAATAATAGCGACATTCCGATCGTGGGTACTCTCGACCTGCCCATTACCTACAACGAACGAACTATCACTCTACTGCTATATGTGGTACGTGTAAAGGGCCCATGTTTATTAGGTAGGGATTTTATCTCTAGGTTCAACCTAGAACTGGTCAGTAAAGTGTCAATAAAAAAATGTGATGTTGAAAGTCACATTGAAAAAGCAGCACGCACTTATCCAAGGCTATTTTCCAATGGAATAGGATGTTGCAAGGGCGTTTCTGTTGAGTTACACCTAAAACCAGAGTCAAAACCTATATTTTTTAGGCCTAGACCCGTTCCATTTGCTCTGAGACCTAAAGTTGAAAAAGAGTTAGATAGGTTAGTTGAACTAGGTATATTAGTCCCTGTGTCATTTTCAGACTACGCTAGCCCCGTAGTACCGGTATTAAAACATAATGGCCACATACGCCTGTGCGCCGATTATTCGGTTAGCCTAAACAAGCAGTTAGCGATAGAAAAATACCCTCTGCCGCGCATCGAAGAGCTATTTGCTAAGTTACACGGCGGTCAGCAATTTTCCAAGCTCGACTTGTCACAGGCTTACAATCAGTTGGTGTTAAGTGAGTCATCACAGTTATTAACAACTATAAACACAATTAAAGGTTTATTTAAATTTACGAGATTAGTTTTTGGTTTGGCATCGGCAGCTTCAATATTTCAACGGACATTAGACAAAATACTATCGGGATTAGATGGAGTGTTAATATTTCAAGACGATATTTTAATCACCGGACGTGATCAAGCTGAGCATTCCATGAGGTTAAATAAGGTATTTGACAGGTTGGAAAAGGCAGGATTAGTATTGCAAAAAGAGAAATGCATGTTGTTTCAAAACTCAGTGTCGTATCTAGGGTTTAAAATAGATCGACATGGTCTACACAAATGCTCGGATAAAATTGAGTCAATAATTAATGCAAAAACTCCTTCAAATATTAGTGAACTCAAATCATTTCTAGGTATGGTAAATTATTACCGCAACTTTGTGAGAAATGCGTCGTCTATTCTAAGCCCGTTACACAATCTATTACAAAAAAACGTTCCGTGGCAATGGAACAAAGAACATGACGTAGCCGTATCTACCATAAAACAGGAATTAAGTTCCGAAAAAACGTTGGCTCACTTTGATCCAGATGCCAAATTAATTTTAACTACAGATGCGTCACCTTGGGGTCTTGGGGCGATCTTATCCCAGATTGGGGCCGACGGGATCGAGAGACCAGTATCGTATGCATCGCGATCACTCACATCAGCTGAGAAAGGGTACAGTCAGATCCAAAAGGAAGCAACTGCGTTGATTTACGCGGTGCGCAAGTATCACCATTATTTATATGGTCGGTCGGTTCCTTTTGTCCTCAGAACTGACCACAAACCCTTATTGTCAATATTTAACCCACACAAAGGTATACCAGAAGTGACGGCAAATAGGTTACAACGGTACGCCATATACCTAATGTCATATAACTTCATTATCGAGTATGTAAGCAGTGCTCATAATGCGGCCGACTATCTGAGCCGCTCGGTCAGCGATAAGGAATCAGCTGACGCCGAGTCAGCCGCATCTGTCGACAGGGCTACTTATATAAATTTTGTTTACGATAATGACCAGTTAATAACAATTAGTGAGTTAGGTAAACAAACGGCGGCCGATGATGTACTCTCGATCGTATGTAGGTATGTATTGCAAGGTTGGCCCACTAAAGTTAGCGAATGTTTAAGACCTTATTGGGCTAACAGAAACGAGTTAGCTGTAGAAAACTCTTGCTTAACTAGAGGTCATAAGGTCATAATTCCCACTAATTGTCGGAATAAAATTCTAACAGAACTGCACATAGGTCACTTAGGTAGCAATAAAATGAAAGCAGAGGCTCGAAACCGGTTTTGGTGGCCGGGCATGTCTGCAGGCATAGATAATTTTGTTGCGTTATGCGATATATGTACTTCGTTACGACCTTCGCCCCCGCGAGCTCCTCTCACGCCCTGGACGTTCCCGCCGCACCCATTTTATCGTGTTCATTTAGATTTTTTAGGGCCCTTAAATAATCGGATGTATTTGATTGTCATTGACGCTTATTCAAAGTGGCCCGAATGTTTTGACGTCTCAAACGGATACGGCTCGAAAGTAGTTATAGAAAAAATATGCGAGGTGATGTCCAGGTTTGGGTTGTTTCACACCATATGTACTGATAACGGTAGCTCTTTTGTTTCGGCGGAATTTGAGGACTTTTGTGCGAGGAACGGAATTACTCATTTAACTTCACCAACCTATAACCCGAGTAGCAACGGACAGGTTGAAGCGTACGTTAAAATAGTAAAAAAGGCATTGAAGTCATTTATTTTGTCTGGTGTTAATCCAAAAAATTTCACTTGTAAAATGCATGAATTTATGATGCGTTATAGAAACTCGGTCCACAGTACAACCGGAAAGTCACCTGCCGAAATCGTTTTCGGCCACAAGTTACGAAGTAGGTTAGATACCCTTGCTATTCATCGGCCAACATCAGCTGACGCAGCACTGGAATGCGTCGTAAAAGATAAGCAGTTTTTGCAGTGTAAACATTACGGTGGTAAGCGAATCGTAGACTTTACAGTAAACGAACTAGTATTAGTCAAAATGTACAGTGCGCAAAAAAACTATTGGGCTAAGGGAACCATATTAAGCCAAACCGGTAACTGTTTGTACTCCGTCAGATTAATTGGATGCAACACCATTGTGAAAAGACACGCTAATCAACTTCTGAAATTAAAAGGGGAGGAAGTGACTCAAGATACTTCGGATGTTCAACCAAACAGGACAAGCATTGACCAGTCAGAGACTGAAATGCCTGCCATCATTGTACCATTAGCACAAAATTGCGACGCTATGCAGATTCAGCAAACTGGCGGCTTAGACACACAGACTAATGATGTGCAAATTGCGGAAACTTTCAAAAGTGTAGGAAAATTTCCATTGAAACTTTCGAGAACATTTCAAAACCTGGAAATTTAAAAAATATTTTTAAACAGCTAATAACAAGGGCGCGTTTCATGGAAATTTATATTTTCAACTATCAAATACATGATATAATGTACAATCAAAAATTGTATGTCTTTCAATAAAGAACATGTTCGATAAATTTCTTGAATTTCCGAAATTTTCATAGTAAATTTCTATGGAAATTTATATGTACAGTTATTAAAGGAGTATTGCGAGAACTAGAAAGTATGTTATAAATTATAAAACCAAAAATAAACACCAACAGACTTGAACGTCAACAAAAACATTGTGGACACCACTTCCTTACCTACTTCTTAAATTAAACGAACAAAAGCTATGTTGAGGATTTAGGTTTAAGACTCTAGCGAGCTAGTACGTAATCGAATTTTCACAATTAATATTCTATCAGCAATTTTTCCTAGTTTTGTTTCTGGAAAAAAGGTATTCCACCATGTCGCTAGCTCCATTTTCTCAGCAGATTCGTATAAAAATGACTTAGACCAAATCCCACAGTTGTGTTTATAATTTGTCACTGTATCACAGCTTCGGTAATCTTGTTTTAGGGTTCCGTAGTAAACTAGGAACCCTTATAGTTTCGCCATGTCCGTCTGTCCATGGTCCGCCTGTCTGTCCGCAGCATAGGCTCATTGGCTGTTAGTACTAGATATTTGAATATTGGTACAGGTTTGCCTCGTAATCATGCCGACAAAGTGGTACAATAAAATATTTAAAAAATCAGGTACCTCCCCTACACGTAAAGTGGGAATGATTTTTTTATTTTACTGTGTTCCTATAATCGTTGAATAGGTCTTTCAGAAAGAATAAGGGTCTCAAGAGCAAGTATTTTTCTAAAGTCAATATTTTCGCAAATATCCTCTCCGGATCCGAAACAAAAAAAATCGTGAATTGTCAAATATGGAAAACATCATGAATATTGAGGTTAAAGAATACTTTAAAATAGAACTATTTCGAACATAATGTTTTTGAATAATTACGGAACCCTACACAGAGCATGGCCCCACATACTCTTGGCCGGTTTTTTCTCTTCACAAATTGAACCTCTATTCGCAGTGTAATTGAATATTATTATAGTACGAGTATAAGCAGTTTATTAATCTATTTTTACTACAAAAATAATGTAAAGATTTATGGAAATGAAATTTTCCGCGAAATATTTCGGAATGATTTCCGCGGAAATTATTGAAATTTATGAATTTTATCAAGTCTTGGCCAAACCTATAAAAACCGGTTGTTATCAAAACCGGTGTTGTATAGTATGACTGTACTCGTTACTCACTCTAATATTTCTGTGCGTGGATAGGATACCATTTTCATAAATTTCCATTGTTTCAAGGTCTGGAGAATGTTTCGGAAATTTTCACGAAAATTTCACTTGAGAATATTTCGCAACATAGGAAAGTTTCCATAGGCACATCATTAACACAGACATCCAGTGAGATGAGACAGGGGTCCAGTATCTCTGAAGATTTGTCGGTACTACCCTCTGAAGAGCAGACGGATGCAGATACCCCTTTTCTGGACAGTGAGCAAGCATCGGCAAACCAAAGCGTACCAACGCCTGACTCAGCTGAAGAAACTTCCGAGCAGTTTGAGTCACCAGCCTCGTCGCCGGTGGCTGAGCCGCTTCCCCCTCGAAGGAAACGTAATATTGTGAACTATAAACTGTGAGAACTATTTTTAGGCTAAGGGTGGAGGGATGTTAGTAATAAGTAATGCGGCTGCGACCGCATCAGATTCAGTCGATTAGATGTAGCTATACGGAACGCGCGTCTTTCATTTCCCCGCCCCCGCACCCCGAACTAACAGTATAGCAATTAGCTCTTTCGTACAGATTTTTTTGTATGAGTTAGGTTCTTTCCGGTGGATATAATAATATGAAAACTCTAGAACGAAAAGACATCTCTATGCTTAGCCAAGTTGCCAAGCGCTAGCGCTTAGTAGCGTATCGTAGTTTTCCCTCTCTGTCACTCTTTCATATTAGAGCGACAAAGACAGTTAGCTGCGATTGACGACTAAGCGCTAGCGCTTGGCAACTTGGCTAAGCATCCTGAGCCGTTAGCTTCTGCCTCCTAAAATTACGCGTCCAGGAGCCTATGGTTCCGAAAAATCGGCCAGTTTTAATTTGTTAAGATAAATACAAATAAAAAACACAAGGATTTTACATGTTTTATTGATAAAACCATTTTACGTCAGTTTATGTTACCCTAAGATAAAATAATATATAAAAGAATAAGTCAATTCTCCTTTTATCTTAATCTAGTATGTTTATTAAATTACTTTATGATGGTGTAGGCCGTTTTCCAGGCACGGATCCAGGAGTGGGGGGGCAATGGGGGCACTTGCCCCCCCCTCACACGGGACTTATGTATGCCTAGGTGCTGTTTTAACACGCTAATACTATGCCGATCGAAATTATCTGATAGAACTCCTATGCCAGTGACACGCATATGTGACCGAAAAGATTGTACTCCTATGCCGGCGACACAGCATTGTGTCAAAAACGTTCGTATTTGTATGCCACTGGCATAGGAGTGAGAGCTTGATTAATGCTAGTGGCATAAGAATAAGATTACTTTGATCACATATGTGTGACACTAAATATAAATAAATAAATAAATAAATATCTTAGGACATCTTACACAAATCAACCTAGTCCCACGGTAAGCTCAATTAAGGCTTGTGTTGTGGGTACCAGGCGACGATATATATAATAGATAGATACGTATAGATACTTAGATACATACACAGCCATGACCAAGGAACAAACATTTGTGATAAATAAATACACAAAGAATGCCCTCGCCGGGATTCGAACCCGGAACCTCCAGCTTCGTAGGCAGGGTCACTACCAACTAGGCTACAGAGGCTGACACTGGCATAGGATTACAGTTTTTTCGGTCACATATGCGTGTCACCGGCGGCGAACGTGTTAAGGATAAAATACTATCGTATCATAGGGCAGTGTCCCTGCCCCCCCCCCCCCCTCTCAATGAAGTCCTGGATCCGCGCCTTCCGTTTTCAAAAATATTGTACATTATTAAAGGCTTAATGAAAACAAAAATCACTTTTGTTTCCATTGTGTTACGAAACTTTCGAAAGTTAGTCACATAAACTATGTAGGTAACTTTGCAAAACAAAAATGTAGTGTTAAGTTTTATTTTCATATTGCCCCTTAACAATATACAATTTTTTTGCAATCAACACATATGCTTCACTCTAACATAGCAATGTGGCTAATATATGCGGTAAATAAAATACAAGCCACTCCATCATTAATCAACATAAATACATATTTATATGCTGTTGTTTATCACATGGTTTACAGATAGTTAATATGATAAATGATCCTGCTTTATCATTTACAATGAAGATTGCTATTCAAGTTCAAGGGCCTACCATGATCTCTTAACCCTCTAATGCATACGAAGCCAAATATGGTTTCATTGGTTTTGGACTCTATTGACTGCTGTTAAGGTTCAAATTTGAAATGCATTTTTGCCTGTCTTATGCATTAGAGGGTTAAATGTGATTTGGTTTAGGTTCGGCTTGTCAGTTTTTGACATTTATTCTAAGGAACTGACACATAGCAATTCAGTTTAGGTCCTGAATTGCATTAGATCATAGTAGCCCCATAGAGTAACCAACTTTTGAAAACACAAGCTTAGACTTGTCTTGTATAAAAGTAAAAATCAGTCAATAATCTAAGAAGCAGAGGGTGAAAGTACTTGTGTAACTCCACTTGTATCTAGTGACATTCTTGTATGTCCTGTATACACCAAATCATCTTCATCTAGTGCCTCTCTCATTCTTCTCTTGTATATCTCGCTGTCCGGATTGTTCTCTTCATTACGACACCTGTCCAACTTCTTGTCTATTACTCGTACACGCTCCCGCGGGGGACTCTCAACCATTTTCACCATAGACCTTATTTTACGCACAGCTTCAATTAAGATAGCCAGCTTATCAGGCCCTGCATCTCTAAAAAGCATGTCCGTAACATAACTGTCCAAGTTCTCTTGCTCTTTAGAGGCTGCATGAAGTACAGCTGCTAAAGCTATCTGCGACGGTGCGTATAACAAACAAGCATCAGTCAAAAATACTTTTTCTAAAAACTCGTCAATACCACTGCGAAGACGCTCTGGATTAGCAAGGCTGCACCTTGTTTTAATGTCAATCAAGAAGCCTTCCACCGGTCTGAATGGATTATGTATAGTCAAATGATAATTTAACTGCTGCATCAATAACAATTCGTTGTTTAAGATAATATCTGATGCCTTATCTCTGTCTCCTTTGATATTAGCAACAAATTGCCCTATAGAAACATTGAATTCTTCAACTTTGCACGACAAATACACACAGGTGGCCAGTATTTCCTTAGGGTGGTAGTCCATCGCCGAATTGTACAGATAGAAACGCTTAAAATAATGGAAGGCGGTACCAACGACGCCTTTGGGCATGGGCGGGCTGAATCTTTTACAAAACTCTTTGAGATGCAATTCATACTGCCTAAGAAGCAGTCTTTCTTCATCTGGAGATAGGAAAAAGTTGTAGCGCTGGTACTCGTCCACATGCGCTCCGTGCTTGGCGATGAACTCCAAATTGTGCTTCTCCCGTAAGTGTGCTAGCTCGTTCTCATCATTGAACGTCCAAAACTTCCTTTGAGAGCTCGTAGAAAACATTTTAAATTCACAGTTTGATTCTAAACCAGGAGAAATAGCCAATATTTATATTTCAAGCACTATGATTCTAACGGACAAGTGAAGAAGCAACGCTTTCTTCTTATTTTTTTACAATATGTTATGACACTTATGACAGCTGACTAAATGACAGCATATTTTTTAGTACTTTAACACGTTCGAATACATTTAATATTGCAAAATGAAATTTTCTGCGAACATCATATCTATTATGACATGGCGTATAAGATTACTTGTAAAAAAATAATGAAATTTATAAGGTAAATAAATTATTTCCTAACTTTTTGCAGTTTCGCTTAGTGTAATTGTTCTGATAGGTTTCTTTTAGGGTTCCGTATATTTTTTTTATTTCAGTTAACAAGGGTTCCGTAAAATAGTAGGGTTAAACTGAGCTCTGTGTTATCCTTTATCTGTGATACCATTACCATCTGTCACTGTCAGAATTAAAAAAAGTAAAGTGAGGTTATGTTATGAGACTGTTTTAATGAATAATAAAGAATAAATAAAATAATCCTTACGTCTCCACACGAAATGATGGCCCATAATTCACTTTTAAAGCGGACACTACCCATAGTAGTACAATGCGCGGGGGCTCACCGAAAACCTCGTTGGCTTCCAGTGGCAAAAAGCAAAATTTACCGAATCCCAAAACGCCCAGAAATAACAGAAGAGGAACGGTTAGAACTGCTACGAATCAATAATAACTATCACACTCAAATGCGAGCTATACGTCGCTTTTACCATGACGAAATGATTAAAGAAAAGTCTACACTGGAAAGTGCAAGTTCAGAGATGTCTATCAGGGTTGAGGCGGAGGAATGGGACCGTTGTATAAAGATTAACGAAGAGTGGAACGCGAAGGTGGCGGCAGAGCGCCAGGAACGCCGGAAAAAGGAAATGGCAGAGCGCGAGGAGTTCATCTTATCGCGAATGCAGGAAAAAGACGAGTTGATGAAACAGCGTATTGAGAAGGCTTCACAAGAGATTAGGAAGCAAAAAGTAAGTAATCTGAGTGTCTTAATATATTCAAAAGAAAAGACTTCACATCCTTCAGCTAGAAATGTTCTTGTAGGCATCTACTTAGATAACTTTTTTTTGATATTTGCAAATATGCCATGCCCTTATGACGGCCTAGTATTACCCTATAATAGTCAACCCAGGAAATGTACGGTGTAATTTATTCCTGAGTCCATTCTAAACATGTAATTAATGAAGTGAAGTTAAATGTCATATCTCAATGTAAATCATACTAATAATGTAAATTACCATGTAAGCTTAAAAATATATACATATTTTCAATATTGTTCCCATCCTGAATAAATTGAATACCTAATAACTTTCCCATCATTGCCACCTGGGTCGCGTTTTATAAAGTTACAATTTCGCTGTTTGCCTCTCTTTCTCGTCAATATGTGCGTGTGTTAAAGAGGCAAACAGCGAAATTGTAAATTGTAACTTTATAAAACGCGACCCTGTGATCCTATCAGCAGAACCATTGCTTCAACAGGGTTCACCATCTCATCCAGAAGTTGCTGCTATGAGGGTTTTTGATACTTTTTCTGCCGCTATGGGGAGGTGAGATGGCAGCACTGAGCCGACCCTTTAACGAACTGTCAAAATAAATACGCGCATTTAATTTTCAACATATTTATTAGGTTTATTTATTCTGAAAACCATTACTTTAGGCATATTGTTACCTAAAATAAATAAATAAAATAGTTCCAAGTCAATTCTCATGAAACTAACAAAGTTATAGTAATTATTTTTAATACCAGTGACTTTGAGCGCCTGTTTTAGAGTTCAATCTTCAGTTCGACGACCATGTATTAGTCGTAATCCATTACAAAATCAATTCTCTTCCAAATAAAATAGAATTTCAATATTTTAGGCCCAGGTGCCTATGAATAGTATGAATCTGACAGCTGTCGAGACCAGGTGCGTACGAAGCGCCGCCCTGGTGGTAGAAAAATTATCGAAAACCCTCATTATAGCCATACCATTAGGCAGCTGAGCTTTCTAAACTAGCCTAATGTTTCATAGTGTTCAAGCTAATTGTTTACGCTTCTTGTAACTATATCAATTATAATGTTTTCTTTATTGGCAATAAAGGGTATTTCTCAGAGCGTAAACAAACATCTCATTCATCTGGTCACGTTTTTTTGGAAGTGGCTGCATCTTTTGGTACCATTTTCGGTCATCAGATCCAGCACCCGTTTATCTATAAGACAACAAAAACCAACCTCAAATCATTCAGCCAGTTCCAAAAAAACGTGACCAGATGAATGAGATGTCCGTTTACGCTCTGAAAAATGCCCTAAATAAGTTTTGAATTTGAGAACTATAAGAATGTGACAACAATAAATTCTGACAATGGCTAACATCTTTCCAGGAACTGAGTGCAACATTCATCACTCCCGAAACCTTGGATGAGGCCATAGACCATGCCCTGGCTAACCCAGTCGACTACAACTATGCTATTGACCTGCAAGGGAACCAAATACTCGGCAGGGAAACACCGGTGCCACCTAAAGAGAAGGCAAATGCTGCCAGTTCATAAACTGTCAATTTAGTTGTTTGTTAGGTTAAAAAGATTAAAATAAAACATGTAAATAATAATTTAACATTTGTTTTATTGTAATCATACAAAAGTATCACTTATATAATAATACACTTAATTATTATGTACATTATAACATTATTTTCTAAATATATACAGATTTTATCCTGCAAAATAATTTGCCAGATAATATACATACATTTAGCATTAACCAAACCATGGTTTAATGGTAAATATATATATATATGTGTGTGTGTATTATACATACTTTAGAAGTACTTGTAGTACAAACATGTTCCATATTATGTTGTATTTTTACATAATCTAACTGCAGATATTTACAATATAGCATTTTATAACATTTGTTATGAATGATCTGTATTAAATAAAGCATTTATATGCCTCATACCTGAAAAATGTGACTATGTTTGTGTATTATATAATACTATGATAAAATATTTTCCCTGACTGTAGGTTAGTACATAAGTATTTTTCATACATATGTGTAAAGAGAATTTTGGGACATTTTTCCTGTACATGAAAGCATAAAACTAGGTACAAATTGTTCGAAATAAACTGAGCCTAAATAGTGAATATTTTCAAGACATGACATGAATGTAACTTATACTTGCCCCCTAACTTAGCAAGTCGATAAATTATTGTTTGTCCCTTTCGGTCTTATCAGTATGCTATGGGTTCAGATATCACTTAAATCAACTTAATTATCTTTTACTTGTTTCTTTTTAAATGTGTATTCTATTTACTTTTCGTGTCATAACACTCATGACATGGCCCATTGGTCTTTACTGTAATCTCATGTTTGGATTTTTTTAATGAGTTTTTATTGTTCATTCCCATCACCACTTTATTTTCCGTTTTATATAAGCAAACAAGACTATTATACCAGAATAGCAGATAAACATGCGTCTGCTACAAGATAACCGAAAATATACAGTTCGTCAATAATTTGGGGAATAGTAATGACTTGATAGGTGCGACAGAATAATCGCAAAGAACTACCCGTTTATGTTTTAATTGATAAATGTCTATAAGACAAGTATGTAACAATACTTATTGGCTTGCTAAGTTAGATCTTCATGGAGGGGGTTAATTACAGTATCTACTGGAGGCCTAAACCGGTAAGTCCTGGAACATGGCCTCCCAGTCCGGGGTGAGGGTGAGCTTGTGCTGCAGGCCCCCGAGCGACACCATGTTGGCGGAGCGTGAAGCATCATCTGTTGCTACGGAGACCACTTCTTGGTGGAAGGCTGCTTTCGTACCGGTGCTCACCTTTGGTCAATTCAGGAAAATTTTAATATAATCTAATGTTGAAAAAGATTCTGGCTATCCTGTAATTATTCACGTCATCAACCTATCTCAGTCCACTGTTGGACGTAGGCCTCTCCTATTAACTATGCGTATAGACGCATTAGGAGGTAAATATCCATAATCACCACGCTGAGCAAGCGGATTGGCGATCGCAGTAATGTGTCCACTATGATGACGCTGCTGCCCATCATCAATCTTGTAGAATCGTCAGTGACACTTTAATCCCTTAGTCGACTCTTATGACACCCGCAGGAGGAGTTGGGGTGGTGACAAATGTATTCTTACTGCCGTCACCACACGGCAAGAGTTTTGATCAATTCAGGAAAACTTTAATATAATCTAATGTTGAAAAGGATTCTACCTATCCTGTAAATATTTGACGTCACGTCACGTCATCAACCTATCGCAGTCCACTGCTGGACGTAGGCCTCTCCTATTAACTATAGCAAGCTGAAGTGACAATGGGCAGGCCACATTGCGCGCAAAGCAGATGGTCGATGGGGTCGAAAAGTGCTCGAATGGAGACCACGGCTAGGCTAACGCAGCGTAGGACGTCCACCCACAAGATGGACAGACGATCTTATGAAGGTACACGCTGGATGCAGGTCGCATCTAACCGGTATATGTGGAGGTCCAGAGGGGAGGCCTATGTTCAGCAGTGGACGTCTTATGGCTGAGATAATGATGATAGACGCATTAGGAGGTAAATGCCCATAATCACCACGCAGGGCAAGCGGATTGGCGATCGCAGTAATGTGTCCACTATAATGACGAAGCTGCCCCTCATCATTCAAATCACAGAATGGTCAGTGACATTTCAATCCCTTAGTCGGCTCGTAAGACACCCACGGGAAGACTTGGAGTGGTGACAAATGTATTCTTACTGCCGTCACCATACGGCAAAAATATTTGAATTCTGCCGGAATTCAGTCCGTTTGCAGTATTTTCTATGTAAAATTACAGCCAACCCATATTATTTGACCACAAGTGTAGCCTAGGTTAGGTCTGAATATGATAATTATTTATTTATTTATTTAAGCTTTATTGCACAATTAATGAAAAAAGTACAAATGGCGGACTTAATGCCTTATGACATTCTCTACCAGTCAAACAGAAACTTGTATTAGGTGCAGGATTGTCAACATTGAAAACAAATAAGTACTCTTGTAAGTTCTTTTATTATTTATTTATTTATTTATTTAAACTTTATTGCACAAAAGTAAAACTTAACGTACAAAAGGCGAACTTAATGCCATGAGGCATTCTCTACCAGTCAACCTTAAGGCAAAGCAGAGAGATTGTGGGCGGTGCTACATCTATCCAGTTAAATAATATGAACAAAAACATATATATCATATCTATACCTACATATATACCTACACAAATATATACACGAACTAACTACATACATACATTAAAATACATATTAATATTATAACCGATGAAATCAACTAAAACAGAAAAACTAACAATCCTTCATTCCGCTAGCAATGAGAGCACGTAAGGATTTCTTAAATATAAATTTACTTGGAGAATTTTTGATACTAAAGGGGAGTCCATTCCAAAGACGCGCCACTTGCACGGTGAACGAATTTGACATGAAGCCAGAATGGTGATGAGGGATAGACAGAGACATATTACCGGAGGAGCGAAGTTGACGATCGCGAGTAACGCCATAGAACTTAAAGAGTGAACTAAGATAATCAGGAGATTGTGGATCATTAAGAATAGAGAAGAGAGTGCAAAGCAGGCGAATATTGCGTCGTTGACGTATAGGAAACCAGCCAAGCTGAGACCGAAAGGAAGATATGTGATCGTATTTACGCAGACAGAAGATGAAGCGAATACAGCTGTTGAGAAGGCGTTCCAGCTTATTTAAAAGTTCTTCGTTTAAATCAGGACAACACACATCACCATAATCAATAATAGGTAAAATAAGGGCATTTACCAACAATACTTTAGTACTAATGGGCAAGAAGTGCTTCAGTTTGTTAAGAGAGTGAAGGGAGCCCATAACTTTTCGGCTGATTTCAGTGACCTGTGCTCTCCAGCTCAGCGTACTGTCCAAAACAACACCCAGGTCCCTGACATTTTCACTAAACCGTATTGGACAACCATTGAAAATTACTGGTGTAATCGTGTCGATATCAAATTTCGCCAGCTGCCGCGAACTGCCGATAATAATGGCCTGGCACTTTGACGGATTTACAAAGAGACCGAATCTTTCAGACCATTGCTGAATATGTAAAAGATCTTGATTTAGCCTACCAATGCAAGTTGGAAGGTCAGTCACAGCACACTTCTCGTAGAGTTGCAAATCGTCGGCATAAAGATGGTAAGCACAGCGAAGGTCCGGCGTAATAAAATTGATAAAAGTAGAAAACAGTAGAGGAGATAAAATTCCGCCTTGCGGCACGCCAGTAGCAAGATCACACCAATCAGACAACGACCGGTCCACACGAACCGCTTGCTGGCGACCACGCAGGTAGGAAGAAAACCAATTGAGAGCCGTTTCTGAGACTCTTAGGTGCTTGAGCAGGGCAAGAAGAATGTCATGGTCAACAGTATTAAACGCGTTGGATAAATCTATAAGAATAATCAATTTATTAAATAGAAATTCTATACAAAAATTACTGCAATCTACATCTAAGTAATAATTTCTTCGTGTATAATGTCGTGCATGATGTTAAATAATTTATTTTAACTACAGTCATCATCCCTATTGATCTTTCGGCGAAATGAATTTCTGCAATATGTTGGTTGGGAAGCGATATTCTGCAAAACGACATCTAGCGAAAATCTTGAGAACCCTCACCTCAAAGATGGTGTCTCCTAAAGCTAGCGTGACGCGGCCGGAGGCGTGCACGCGCAGCTTCCCGATGCGGCCCTCCTGCAGGTCCGAGAGCCGACATCTACCGTCGGACGCCTGAAATACGTAAAAAAAAGGGTACAATTCAACCATATTCTACAAACAAATAAAACATGGAAGCCGCACGCCATACTAAATTGCCTTTTAAAAATGTCCTGAATTTTAATTGACAAGTATCACCCCCTCTTAACGGTATTTGAGCAATTCTTTTTATTTTTGCCACTAAAATGAAATATGAAATTTTAGGTAAATTTTATACGATTTCTACTCAGAATCACAAGCCGATTCCATTTCCGTCGAAAAAAAAAGTGTCCCATGATTTTTTTTTCCTATTGTGTTACTATTTTCCATACACCTTCTATGGCGGTAACACAAGAGGATATTCGAAATATGTATGAAATTTTTAGGACAGTTTTTTTTCGCCGGAAATGGAATCAGCTCGTGATTCTGAGCAGAAATAGTATAAAATTTACCCAAATTTTCATATTTCATTTTAGTGGCAAAAATAAAAAGAATGCTCATTTAATGAAACTAATGATTTTCAACATCAACCAATAAAAACTTAAACCGCTATTTAAAAATAATTGTGGGCTCCCGGTTCTGGGTTTCTAAACATATACAGTACCGGAACCGGGAATTACCGGTTCTTGCCAGACAAATTCAGAACCGGAACCCTTCCCTATCCTCGTCCTGCCCGTCATACAAAGTTTGAGCTATTGAAATTTAAACCTAATGACTTTGAAAATATAGTCGCTTTTCTTTTGGTCTACATTTTACATAAAAATAAATAATTTTGAGTGTAACCTCAACCTAAACGAGCTATACATTAATTATTTGCCAATAATCGAATATGTCCTTTATAAATCACATTGGGCAGGACGAGGCTATTGACTATATTCTATAAACATTTGTCAAAAATTGCGCCGAAATATGCGTGGTGTTAAGAAAAGCGCTATGACCTGCCTGTCTTGGCACAATAATTGGTTCTGGGGGCATTTTTGAGCTGGCGTTAGACGTGCATGGTCCATGGTCGCAGACCATATTTGATGTCTGTTATAAATAAATTACTAAGAGCTTGTAATCGCATTTGTAGTGGTATTGTGTGTACACAATGTACTGTGTGATACCTATCAGTTGTGTTTTCTCGATTCTTGTACTGTCATCGTTTGACTAATAGTAAACTTAATTGCTATGACTTAAGGTCTACCTTGTGTTACTTTGAGTAACACCACCAAATGCAATTCCAAGCTCGTAAACAAGAAAGCGGGTCCTTTTCTGAAAGGAAACACTATCATTATTGTATTACAAAACCGTCCGAAAATGGACACATCTTTGTAGTTGACTGCACAATAAAGTAATGTAGAATTACTATCTCAATTTCTTGTACTACAAATATTTTTTATGGTAGTTATGTATTTTTTCTGATGTCGTTAACAATAAGTAGTTTTGTAATCCGTCAAATAAAATTATCACTACTTATCCTTTTCCCTGGGCAAATAGATGAAAAGGAAAGCTACAATTTATCGGACATATATATTTTATTCAGCGATGGTGAATCAGGGTGCTTAGCCAAGTTGCCAATCGCTAACGCATAATCGTCAATCGTAAACGAAAGGCTAGCTACCTGTCTTTGTCGCACTACTATGAAAGAGTGACAGAGAGTGAAAACTACGATACGCTACTAAGCGTTAGCGATTGGCAACTTGGCTAAGCATCCAGGTCTTTATACTATACCACAGATGTCATATATACCATAGATCAAGCACGTATCTACTTAGCGTGTCAAATGAACTCAGCAAAATCCACTGAGTTGTCCGTCTTTAATCGCAGCTTGCAGCTTTCGGGCGTCAAATTTTGTAAGTTGAAGTGAACAAAAACATTAATAATGCCTCCTTAAGTAATATTAATTGCAACAACACAAAAAAATATGAATACTCAAGGGCCTGAGACATATTTAAAATCATAGGCAAGTAACAACTTCAGGCCAAAATCTGACACGCTCGGCCGCCATACAAATGAATGAACTTGTTTCTTCTATCCAAATCTAATTCTGTGGACTATACTCACTGGAGATTCATCCTTGGTCTCTCCCGATGTAGAAGGCTCGGGGTCGCTGCTGCCGCCGCGGCCCGGGAGAGCGTCTGGTAACTGAAGGAAATAATCAGTTACAATGAGGGCTGCCAAAATTAAAAAATAACGATTTCTCCAAAACCCCTTCATCAGACCCCGACTTGGTGCCAACGGGACCAACTCGGTTTGTTTTGAAATCGGTTTAAAAAGGAATTATCGAAATCGGTTAGCGTGATATTGAGTTATTCGTCCATTAGTCGTGCACATACTTAATCTAAGACTTATATGGTTTTCTCATGGATGCCATGGTCAGAACTGAGCCAAATTAAAATAAATAATAATAAAAATAAAGAATAAAGAATAAAAAAGTTTTATTGCCCAAATTACAGAATACAAAACAAGAAAAAAAAAACACAAAAAATATAAAAACTAATAAAAAAATAAAAAAATAATAATATAAATAAATATTGCTTTGTAGGTATGGGCAATAGGTACCAGTCTCAGCATAAGCTAGATATGTGAAGTATATTCACTTACCCAGCGCTGATTTTCAGACAGGTCCTTCTTAAACTAAGTTAGGTAGGTCGGTCTTGCTCGCAGTTGTGTTTGTACGTGTGTGTGTGTGTGTGTGTCTGTGTGTGTGTGTGTGTGTGTTTCAGCATGCCATAAATTATTACAAAATTATAATTGTTTGTAGTTTTAAAAAATATCAGAGGTACGTATTACTAGCTTAAGCCTTTGCACGTCGTTATTATAAAGAGAGGGGAGGGGATTTTTGTAAGTTAAGCAGGTATGTCTTGACCAGTTTCTTAAACTGCAGCAATGGCATCGGTTTTCTTAATGGTGGTGGTAAATCGTTCCATATTTTTGCTGCTGCATACTTAAATCCTCCCCTGAATAATTTCGTGAATCTTAAAATGGGACCAATCGAGTCGGTAAGCTTCAGCTTTCAAATAAAAAAGAATCATCAAAATCGGTACACCCAGTCCGAAGTTCTGAGGTAACAAACATAAAAAAAAACAGTCGAATTGTGAACCTCCTCCTATTAATAAAGTCAGTTGAAAATAACTAACTAACTACTGACTAACCTACGAACAAATAAAACATGGAAACCGCACGCCATATTTAATTGCCTTTTAAAAACAGTCCTGAATCTTAGTTGACAAGTGTCATCCTATAATAGTACATTACTGCAGACGCCGGGAAAGACGGGCTTACCGGCTGAATCGGTATGGACGGCCGGACAGTGATACGAAGCCGGTAAGCCCATTTCACGGGCAGGCATGTATAGTGCTTTTCTCAAACATATGCAGTGAAATAAAAAATACGACAATCAAAAAAACAGAATTTAGCTGTTTAGCCTGTTCATGAAAACCGACGCCATGTTTTAAAAAATATTACTTACTGGCCTAGGCCGTTAAATTCGGTTGAAAATCCTTTACTATTATCTTGAGGTTATCCGCCTGCAAAGTCATACTTTAAAGCCTATTATGACCAACATAATGACAACATTTCATTGCATGTTTGAGAAAAAACTTAAACCGCCATTTAAAAATAATTATGATTAAACTGATTGGTCCATCAAAGTTTTGATTGGCTATATTTTATTAACATTTGTCAAAGATGCCGAATTATGCGTTTTGTTAAGAAGAGCGCTATGTCCTGCCCATCTTGGCACAATTGAACATGGCATTTCTTGGGGGCATTTTTGAGCTGGCGTTAGACGTCCATGTTATTTAAGGTCGCAGAGACTAACTATCAAAAACAATGAGAATGTGCTAAGTTCTAATAAAAACAAAACTAACCTGCAACAGTATGAGTGTAGGCTGATCATTTTTAAGCAGGTTAACTACGTCGTTCTCTTCAAAAACTTCTTTTTTAACGATCGGAGCGGGGACCGCTACTGCAAGGAGAACGACAAATCGATATTAGGACAAATTTATAAAGGTTTATTATCACCCTTAACCCATTCAAATTAACGAGGTATTTTAACCTTTTAACCATTAGTCCTGCCAACAAAAAAGCTCATACGCTAACGTTCAACTAATTGAAGTTATTTGTCTTACACTTTTGAATACATATTGTATGGAGAAGGGTAAGGCGAAACTTCGTTGACCGTACGACACTAGATACAATACACAATAATGTGACGGTCAAAAGGTTAAAATATGTGTATATTTCATCCATAGCATTAAAAAGTTTTAAAATTATGAAAAGGAAGCATCCTGCAAATTAAACGATAAACTGAAATAGATATCGATTACTAAAGAAAAATACACCGTAATATATGTACGATTCCCACTACCCTGCTGTTAGTCGGGCCGCGATTTAATAGTTTCGATGTGTACATCTATACATTATTCAGCGATAGAATTCGACCAAACTGGCCTGCGTCCGCGATTATCCGATTGTCTTGTAGCCATCTAGTGTCGTAACTTCGCCTATGCTAGTTATCTATCTTCGCCTATTACAAGTTGAAGTTTCCACATTATTTTCAGAGTAGTACGTACAAAAAATTACTAAATAGAAAATATTGAATCTATGTGTGGGGTACGCCAGTCTGCCCTAAAAATAAGGTGGAAACTATTTAACTAGGCGAAGTTGGTAGCCCAGGCGAAGATACGTAACTCGGTGGTAGCTAGGGATGTAGGGATGTGAAATACGCTCTAACTTCGCCCAGTCAGTGAGAATTCTATATTAGGACTCTGACTAAATTTTCGAGTATACGCAATTACGCAACCTTACAAACTAGGTTATGCGACTTATAGTCAAAAGCAAGGTTTCGATAACACAATGAAATGCATCGAAGGCCCCAAGCTGAGCTGATGTAGCCGTTCCCGAAAACCGGCGCCATGATGGATCCGGTCCCGTAGGAACTGCGATACGACCGGAACTGAGACGATTTAAGACCACTCCACACTTAGTACGAGTCAGGTAAAGTCAGAAAAAAACTGGTCTACCACGTTTTCTATTCCGTCGTGATAAAGTCGGAAGACAAAAAAAAATTATGTTGTTTTATAGATTCAACAGGATGCGCAAAAAATTAAAAGAGCTTCTGTACTATAGATCAAAGATAGTGCAATACCGCGTAACTAACACTTGCAGATAAAGATTAGATTCCATAGAATTATGTTTGAAATAAGAATCTTATTGACATGTGTTAGATACGCGGTATTGCACTATCACCGACGAATTTTAACAATCTAAATAGTCTGAGTGTGGCCGCAAAGTGTGATACTAATTCGATTTTTACACTCGTTTAAGTGAAAATAAGTGGAAACATCGTACATAGACAAAGTCTTACGCACTTGAACGTACTAAATGTGGAGGAATCTTGAGGAAAATACGCAAACTGGAGAAGCCGATAGAATAACATTAATATCAGAATGTAATAGACTAGAATAATATTTATTTGGTGATTAGAATACACTTATCTACAAAGAAATGAGTGAAATTATAAAGACACCAAAAAGGTGGCCACTCAGCACGTATCTGACGCTGATTTATGGCAACCAAACAAAATCAGGCTGTCAAAATACGATTTTTTAGTAACCCGGTTCGTTAATATTAAAATTTCGTGAGCGTCAGGATGACTGACCAAAATAGCGGATCAGTGTTAGAGTACCATCATAATTTACTACCTATTTGCTACTATTTACTACCTATGTTCACATATTTGCTACCTAAGTTTTAAAAAAGAAATAAATTAAATTAAGTGGGCAGTCATTCTGACGTCAGGATGACTGCCCATATTTAGTATTTCGTGGTTAGACCCTATATTTTGCAACTTTCTATGTACTATGATTTACTACCTATTTGCTACCTAAGCATATATTTTTTCCAGATTTTTTAGGCAAAAAATGACGATTTTATAGGCATTTCAAATTTTGAAGAAAAAAAAAATTGTTAGAGTACCATCATAATTTACTACCTATTTGCTACTATTTACTGCCTATGTTCACATATTTGCTACCTAAGTTTTAAAAAAGAAATAAATTAAATTAAGTGGGCAGTCATTCTGACGTCAGGATGACTGCTCATATTTAGTATTTCGTGGTTAGACCCTATATTTTGCAACTTTCTATGTATTATGATTTACTACCTATTTGCTACCTAAGCATATATTTTTTCCAGATTTTTTAGGCAAAAAATGACGATTTTATAAGCATTTCAAATTCTGAACAAAAAAAAAATTGTTAGAGTACCATCATAATTTACTACCTATTTGCTACTATTTACTACCTATGTTCACATATTTGCTACCTAAGTTTAAAAAAAGAAATAAATTTAGTTAAGTGGGCAGTCATTATGACGTAAATCAAAGAAATAGGTAGTAAATCATAGTACATAGAAAGTTGCAAAATATAGGGTCTAACCACGAAATACTAAATTTAATTTATTTCTTTTTTAAAACTTAGGTAGCAAATATGTGAACATAGGTAGTAAATAGTAGCAAATAGGTAGTAAATTATGATGGTACTCTAACAATTTTTTTTTGTTCAAAATTTGTAATGCCTATAAAATCGTCATTTTTTGACTAAAAAATCTGGAAAAAATATATGCTTAGGTAGCAAATAGGTAGTAAATCATAGTACATAGAAAGTTGCAAAATATAGGGTCTAACCACGAAATACTAATTATGGGCAGTCATCCTGACGTCAGAATGACTGCCCACTTAATTAAATTTATTTCTTTTTTTAAACTTAGGTAGCAAATATGTGAACATAGGTAGTAAATAGTAGCAAATAGGTTGTAAATTATGATGGTACTCTAACAAATTTTTTTTTGTTCAGAATTTGAAATGCTTATAAAATCGTCATTTTTTGCCTAAAAAATCTGGAAAAAATATATGCTTAGGTAGCAAATAGGTAGTAAATCATAGTACATAGAAAGTTGCAAAATATAGGGTCTAACCACGAAATACTAAATATGGGCAGTCATCCTGACGTCAGAATGACTGCCCACTTAATTAAATTTATTTCTTTTTTTAAACTTAGGTAGCAAATATGTGAATATAGGTAGTAAATAGTAGCAAATAGGTAGTAAATTATGATGGTACTCTAACAATTTTTTTTTCTTCAAAATTTGAAATGCCTATAAAATCGTCATTTTTTGCCTAAAAAATCTGGAAAAAATATATGCTTAGGTAGCAAATAGGTAGTAAATCATAGTATATAGAAAGTTGCAAAATATAGGGTCTAACCACGAAATACTAAATATGGGCAGTCATCCTGACGTCAGAATGACTGCCCACTTAATTTAATTTATTTCTTTTTTAAAACTTAGGTAGCAAATATGTGAACATAGGTAGTAAATAGTAGCAAATAGGTAGTAAATTATGATGGTACTCTAACACTGATCCGCTATTTTGGTCAGTCATCCTGACGCTCACAAAATTTCTCCAGTTGACGTACCCCTCGGTCAATGGCGTAACAATAGGGTGACAGGGCTGGCAAAATGCCACGAGCCCCCGACCCAAGAGGGCCCCGGCCCAAGAGGCCGTGAATTTAAATTTAAAATTAAACTGAGTACAATGTGATGATTTTTACTGATAGGGCCCCATCAAAATAATTTGCCACAGGCCCCAGATGGTATAGTTACGCCACTGCCCTCGGTGTCCCAGTGGCGGTCTAAAGTGGGGTCTTACTGGTGCACTCTGGGTCCTCGCCGGGCTCCGCTTTCACGACCACCTCCTGTTTTACCTTCACCGGCTTGGGTCTGTCCCACGCTATAAATATGGAGAGGGTTTAGATGGTCACCTAGGTACCTAACTAAATTTTCGGCATCTGTTCAGAAAGATACATTTTACAGTAAAATTTAGCTATCTTTCTGAAATGATGAAGAAAAATTCTGGGTTTAAAATATTTGTGGTTGGACAATAAACTTGTAAGTGATTAATATGCTAAGAATTTCTGATTATTTTGTTACACTAGTGTACCTAAACTAAAATTTAGGTATCTTACTGAAATGATGCAGAAAATTTCTGGGTTTCAAATATTTGTGGATAAGAAACTTGCAAATTATTCATATTTTAAGATTTTCTGTTTATTCTGTTAGAATTATTGTCATCTAATATGGAACACAAAAGAGTAAGTATGATAAGAAAATTCAAACTCTATTTATGGATTAAATTCAATCACTTATTTTATTGTTATTCTGTCACATCAGCCAGGGGACATTTGCTGCATAGTTTGCTGGAAGAAAGTATTCTACAGGCTCTACTATCATGATTAGTGGGTGACACACCTTGGAAGGGCCACATAACTGTCAAAACATTAACGTGCCTTACGCCATAGAATATGACGACACGCCTATCGTGTCATACACCATTCGTAAAAAACATTCATGACACACCTGGCGTGTCATCACACTGAAACGGTTAAACTATGATTTTTAAGGGTGACCTGGGAGAATGTAACCATAGCAATGAGAGAGACCCTTTGAAGAAAAAATATGTTGGCCTACTAAGGCATTAAGTTGGGTGACCACTTTGTATGTGCGCCAAGCTCTTGTTTAAACTCTCAATATTTGGTAAAAATAAACATCAAATTTTTGTTACAATGTTAATAACCAAAAAAAAGTAACTAAACTATGTTTCGCAAACTCCTAAGTAAAACCAAGATATCTATTGCTAATTTAAAAAATCCTCACCTCCCGAATCCATAGGTAGCTTGATTGGAGCATCCTTCTCTTGGACCTGCTTGAAGTCCTCCTGTTCGTCATCCTCGGGGCCGTCGTGGCCCAGGACGCGTCTTATCTTTTGGTCCTCCAGATCTTTGTCCACCTGAAGTGTACTTGGTTCTTACAATAGTTTTGTCAAAAATGTTCATAATATTGCAAGTTCTGTGATTGATTTCATGTTTTTTATTTTTCCCCACACTAGCTCGGAAACACCTACTTCCCTCACTGATTTCAGTGAGGGAAGTTGCATTTTAATCACTTGTGAAGGAAGTAAATTGACAGATGAACCGTGAAACGTTCAAAACCATGGAACGTCAAACGCTGGTATGGCTATGATTCGCTGATTATTTTTTGAGGGACACCATGAAAATTTTATCGTACACCAGATTATTTCATTTATTCAAGATAATAAATTAGATTTTTAGTATTTCATAAAAACCTATCGCAAAATCTTATCATATTGGACAAAAACCAGATAGTATACTTTTACATTCAGAACGCAAGCCGTTAACACTGACGTCTTGTACGTCAATGTTGCCAACTTATAAAAAAATACTCGAATGTACAGTTTTTTAACGAATGTTTCCTATGTAATATCTTACCAAAAAGTAGGCAATTTAAGTTTACCTCACACATTTTTTTAAATGATTTATGTTTTAGCTGCCGGATACAGATTTTATACTTAAACATCAAAGAAATTTTGACAATTTAATTAATGTAGGTAGGTTTCATTGTAATTATAAAAAAAATCTAGTCATATAGACCTAGTCAATTACTAAATTAAGTTAAACTTAAAAGTCTGAAATATAAGAAAAAAATGCAATTTATGCAAGTTACAACATTAATTGATCTCATAACTATTATATTGATATTATAGTATGTTGCTGTAGTTAAATACTAAAAAATATATTTTGTTATTATAGGTAGTACTAGAACTACTCTACGTTATTTAATAAAGACTGATCTGTTGCATTGATTGTTTTTTTTTACACGTTCGTAGCTGCTTCCTCGCTTTAGTGTGGGGAAAAATGTTGTGTTGCACATGGGAGCAAAGTTTGTTTAATTATCGTGCCTTGAAACCCTCGCAACGCTCGAGATTCCATTTTTAAACCACTCGCTTCGCTCGTGGTTCAACTATGGAATCTCTCGCTAGCTCGGGTCTCAATATTGGCACGATGATTAAACAACCACTTTCCTCCCTTGTACAACAAATAACTATTAGGGCACTTAGATACAAATTATAAGATTATAAAAATAATATATCGTCGGTTGACAACCAAAACTCACTAAGTAACAAATACCTACTTGAAATAGAGATCGTATCTAAGTTCTGATTCAATACTGACATAAGCCCAAGCGCTCGGCGGGGCCGGACGGCATCCCCGCTTTCCTCATAAAGGATTGTGGTAGCGTTCTGGAGGACCCGCTCCTGCACGTTTATAATTTGTGCCTGGAAAGATCACATTTTCCTCAACGTTGGAAAATTACACGTGTCGTACCGATACCTAAAGGTGATAGCGGGTGTGAGGTAAATGGATTTAGGCCGGTAGCGATTCTTTCCTCGCCGGCGAAGGTGTTCGAGTCGGCTCTACAGCGTGGTATCCAGGAGCAGATGTCGGCCCAACTTTCCGACGCGCAGCACGGGTTCCGGAAAGCACGAAGCACGACGAGCAATCTGCTCAATGCGATGGCTTACGTGATCCCTCATGTAGACTCGGGGGTGCAGGTTGACGTCGCATACTTCGACTTCAAAAAAGCATTCGACATGGTCGATAATGACATTCTGTTGACGAAGTTGGCGGCGGTCGGCTGCACTCCTAAATTGCTAGAGTTTTTTGCAAGTTACATGAGGGATCGACAGCAATACGTGGAGTACGCTCATTATAAGTCTGAGCCGTATTTCACGAGAACCGGAGTAAGCCAGGGGAGCAACTTGGGGCCCTTGGAGTTCATTATCATGATTAATGATCTGGCAGAAGTGGTTAAAGACGTCAAATGCCTATTGTTCGCTGATGACCTCAAGTTGCTCTTTGCAGTCAAAGACGAAAGGGACTGCGAGAGTCTTCAACGGGACATAGACCATGTAGTCGAGTGGAGTCGGAAGAACAAACTACATTTCAATCTGGATAAATGCGTCACGATTACTTTCAGCCGGGCCAAGACACCACTCGTGTATATGTATGAGGTCGCAGGAGAGCGGCTGAAAAGGGTAGACTCTGTCAGGGACTTGGGAGTTGGGAGTATGTTTAAAGAGTGACTTGACGTTTAGGGACCATATTGTATGCATATGTAAAAAGGCGTTTAGAATCTTGGGCTTTGTACTGAGGCAAACTGCAAGCTTCAAAAACATACAAGCTATTTCAGCCCTGTACAATGCATTGGTAAGAAGCCAATTAGAATTCAATGCTGCAATATGGTCTCCACACGAAGAAAAGTACAAACTGATGATGGAAAGGATACAGAATAAGTTTACTAGATATCTGTATTGGAAGCTTTACGGCGTCTACCCTTTCTATCCATTGATGTATCCCACGCTGTTCGTTATAGGCATGGTGGGGTACAGTAAATTGGAAACACGTAGGGAGTTGTCTCTCACGTGCTGCCTGGTACGGATTTTGCGGGGGAACATTTGCGAGCCATTCATATTACAGCAGCTGTGCTTGTGTGTGCCGGATGGGTATGCGGGGCGGCGCCGGCGGCCAAGGCTCCTGGTGGAACCGCTTGGCAAAACGAATTTGCTTCGAAAGGCGCCTCTAAGCCGGTCCATTCGTATACTAAATCTAGTTGCTGAACAAATAGACATTTTTAATTGTTCTATGTCCGAATTTGTAAAAGTATGTTTATGTTTTGTGTGTAGAAATTGTAATTAGATTAAGAATTAGTCAATAAGGCACTATTGCATTAGGTTAAGCCTGTAATGATAGTTGCTGGTTCAAATAAATAAATAAAAAAATAAAAATAAATAAGAGGTTGCTAAGAGTAGTGACAGTTTTTTTAGTGAGTTTTGGTTGTCAGCCGACGATATTATAGCAAGCAACGATTTTTTTTATTACAGCTGATATATACATTATAGCTGTCCCAACTACATTCAGAAAGTGATCACAATGGATGTTTAAAAAAAAATACAACTGACTTAATTTGGCGAACTGTTTGGCAAAAATAAAACTTTATTAATTTTTATGCTTGTGACATAAGTTATACACTGTTTTATTTTTATTTTATTTTTTCACACTTATAATATATGGTTGTACTTCAATTGAAGTGATTAGCTGCAGAAGCTAAAGTAAACAATAACAATTACGTAAAAATAGTAATAAAAGTATCGGATTTTAGTGATTTTCAGGTTATTGAATTATCATGTTTAGAAAATAAAATTAAAAATTAAAATAAATTTAAAAGTTAATTGAAAAAGGAAAATTAAACAAGCCACTTCAACATTAGCAAATTCAACTTGCTGTTGAAACAAGCAAGGAGTAAAGCTAGAGGCAAAAAAAAAGAGAATAAAAATTATTGTGTAGTACAGTCGAGTGCATTAATATATAGACACATTTGTAAGGGATCAGCATGGAGAAGTGTATATATGTATATATTAATGCCCTTGACTGTACAAGACTTACTTTAACAAAGTCCCTAACTCTGATGGTAGGTTTCTGAAGGGTGGCAGCAGGTGTGCCTCCTCCTTCTCTGTTGCCATAAGACCCGAAGCGCCCAGATTGCCGCTCAACTGCTCCCAGGCCTGATGGTAACATTCAGTTTCAATTATGGTCATTTAGCTGATGGTAAAATAATGTTTAAATATTTATGTCCTAAAAATGCTGTTGTTATACTTAACCCTTTATAGGGCACCAGATCTTTTAGGTCATTAACGGGCATGGTGTATAAAACATTTAATACCTTCAGAGAAGACACCAGAAGATTTAATGATATTAGGGCCATTTTTTAGGTTCCTGTTTTTATCGTTTTTGCGGTCCTTCCTGCCTTTATCGTCTCTTTTCTGGTCTCTAGCTGCGTTTAAATTCGGCCTGTAAGAATGCATAATTGAGTTTGTAACTTGTATACCGAATTGCATGAAAAATAATTGCCTTTGCAGACCAAGTCTTAAATACTAACTTCCACAGGTGTATGACACCTTAGCTTGAATGCTTGTAAATACATAACTACCACTTACCCCTTATTCTTGTTTCTAGCCACGTTTAAATTCGGTGTGAACACTTTTTTGTTCGGTTTTACTCCGCCTAAGGTAAGGTCGCGGGTTGGCTTTAACGAAGCCAGCCTCTGCTGAGAATTAGAAGCTACACCGTTAGATGCTGTCGATTTTTCTTCATTGTTAGACATTTTTATATCGTAATAAAATAAATAATGATATTATGTTTTATCCAGCATGCGCTAATGTTTAGAAAATGAAGCTGAAGCTGCCAGTGCCACTTAGGGTTACATGGTATGTCAATGTCACTGTCAGTAG
>JALPQI010011534.1:0-47446 GCA_025490895.1 Thaumatotibia leucotreta | reverse complement strand
ACTAAAATTAGGCGGTTGAAACGCTCAGATATTCACCCAAATCTGTGACAGCGGGCAACCTAGCGGTCCACATGCGTACGCACACCGGCGCCAAACCGCACGCGTGCTCTTGCGGTTTCCGTGCGTCGTGTGCGTCGAGCCTGCGGCGGCACGAGGCAAGGCACGGCGCGCGATCGCTGCGGTGCCGCACGTGCGACAAGCGGTTTTATGACTCTAGTGCGCTGGTGAGTTTCAATAGACGTAATAGACATATTCAAATATTTAGCAAACGGGTTATCTCCACGATGAGGATCCTAAATCTAAATGGATCGAAACATGTCGAGCAATTATCGTCTTAAATCATTAAATTACGTGAATAACCCGTAAATTACGGGTTACGTTAGTAACCCGATTGCTAAATATTTAAATATGTTTGAGTCTCGCGTTACACTGAAAAAAAAGTCTCGTACTGGTAACCAGAATCTGGTTACCTGTACCGAAATGTCTTGTTGTATATGTGACGACAGGACACTTTGTAAAGATAACTATACTATTCTGGTTATAATCACATTGTTAGTTTTATTAGGCAGATAGTAATGACTACAATGCCGAAATGCTCACTGTTCAAATCATTATTAAAGATAAATATATTAAATGTTTACAGTTACAATATAATATTGTATTGTATACCCATCCGACCTAGCAGTAGGTACAAGGGATTATGTACACCTAACTGGCTGGTTTGTATGTACCTATATACCGTAAAAAGGGTTAAATAGGAATGACGGGGTAAATAGGAATGTAGAGTAAAACCAGTCTGTTAGCCCAGGACAAACAGTCCAGTTTAGGATAACACATATATTATGAAAAAAAAACTGTTGTTCTAAATTGGACTGTTTGTCCTGGGCTAACAGACCAGTTTACTCTACGTTCCTATTTACTCGCCATTCCTATTTATCCCGTTTTAACGATTCTCGTCTGTAGCTTTTTAGCAACGCAGATATTTTATATAACATATCTACGCACTCAAAGGCAAGGTAAGGGCTTCATTAATGACAAACTTTTATACTTAGATCAGAAATCAACTTTATCAACATTTCACTTGTTTGCGAAAACTTCTATGTACTCCTCTAAATTCCACGCCTTCAGGAGATTCCTCACTTCTTCATTCATTCTTGTTGATTATCCTTTACCACTTTGCAATTAAAAATACTAACTTTCCGACCGAGAAAACGCAACGTAAATGAATGACGCAATGATACAAACAAAGTAGTCCGGATTATTCCCCCTCCGCCTCCCCCACCGCCCAGCACAGACTAGTCAACAAATTGATACGTTCTGATACTAATGCATATACCTAGTAAAAATTACAGAATGTTTTGTACCGTTTACACTGGTATTGTTATTACTACATAACATTTTTTTGCAATACGTAATATTGCATTGTATATTGTAAATAAAACAAACATTTAGTATTCATTACGATTGCATCCTTATTTCTACAACACAGTTTGTTAATAAGTACCTAACTGCATTTTACTAGAATCAAACAGTAATTGTTTATAATAGCATAATGTACACGGTACAATATTTTTGATTGTCACTACCATATTTTAGTTGGAGTAACTAGATTTTATTTTACTACACGTTCTGGTAGTATTGTAGAATATTATTTTTTTCGGTGTAGTTATAATTCTAAAAAGACGTAATAGACGTAATAGTTATATCTTTTGTTTCATTTATCTTTTTCTTGTCAGTCGTTGCTATGGTTACGTATTATCCTGGGTCACCATTAACAGTTTTATATCATTAAAATGCTGGATGAGATCAAGCTAATCGTGTTAGTAAAGTGTGCTAATTTTTATTTCTAGCAAACTATGCAACTTTTGTACTCTGGGTGACGTAACAGACTAACAATAAAAAAAAGTGATTGACCCATTTACTAGCTTCTGTTGGAGGGTGTTTTTAAAAACATCCGAAAACCTGATTCTTCAAGATCTTGACTTCTACCTTCTACTTCGTTAACTTCGAGCATTTGTGTCTATCACTCCAACGAAGGCATCGACGTGAAATAGACAGATACTCGAGGCAAATTGTTAGGGTTTCTGAGTGCGTAACTAAGTTGCCAATCGACAACATTCAGTACAGTATCGTAGCTTTCTCTGTCACTCGTTTTTATTGATGCTACAAAGACTGTTGCTTTTCTCGTTTGCAATTGAGCGTTATACTAAAGGCCCGGCCACGATATTGGTCTAATCTAAGGCAACAAGGCGACCGGCGGCGGGCGAATCCATAAGTTGGAGCAGGATTCCGATATGGGATTCCCTCTCGAACGTATGTTTCTCCGATGTCGTGGCCGAGCCATAAGGCCTGAGTAGTTGTGTGGGTGGTGTGGCGTTCATGTTAAACAAATACAAACTTCTGTGAGTGGCCTGAGTGCACCCCGTCCGAATCTCTTAGAAGCTTGAAGCGCCGACGCGCCGCTCGTCGCTCGCCCCGCAGGTTTCACGCTTAGATAGCAATGAGGTTTTTTTATGCTTTTTCTGCCATTATGGGGCGGTGAGATGCTAGCACTGTGGCGTAAGGTCCAAAGAACCGTCATAATTAATAACTACGCGTATTTAATTTCTATATCTTTCTACGTTTATTTAAATAATAAATATATTGGGACATCTTACACAAATCGACCTAGTCCCTTATTCTTATTTATTCTTAAAACCATTACTTTAGGAATATTGTTATCTAAAACAAATAAATAAAATTAACAAAGTTATAGTAATTATTTTTAATATCGGTGACTTAGCGCGCTGTTTTGGAGCTCAATCTTCAGTTCGGCGGCCGTTTACTAGTCGTAATCCATTACAATATCAATAAACTTCCAAATACAATAGAATTCTGATATTTTATGTTTATTTTATATTTTATGATAGTATGAATCTGACAGCTGCTCATGTCTACGTAGCGCCGCCTTGTGGCAAAAAAAATCTAAAACCCTCATTGGCATCTTGGTTACTGATTCACGCTGGTTTTTTGCAATATTATGCTACTTAAACTATGCAAGCATGCATTTTTTGATGTTAATAAGCTATTTACTTAATGGGCCACCTACAAATAAGGACTACAAGCAATTTGCATAGTTTAAGTAGCATAATATTGCATAAAACCAGCGTGACTCAGGCGACCGTAACCATGGCAATAAAAGACAGAAAAAAGTTGATTCACCCATTTCATTTTCATGATAGATTTTTATTCATACATCAAAAATTAGAAACAAAACATTCATCTAATACAAAAATCACAACTGTGTCACGTTTTTAGCGACACAAAATAGGACAACGAAAATAATTTTGACCCAAGTACGCGTTACTGTATACTTAGCACATTGTCAGTATGTCGCCGCGAGATAGATTTTCCATCTTTTATCAACTATATGAATAAAATTGCTATTACAGTCGCTATCAACATAGCGATCGAAACTCGATACGTAATAACGGCTTGACTAGATCAGATAACTCTGATCTACAGTATAAAACAAACATTTAAGATTTTACCGCATAATACATAAATAGTAACCTATTTATGTATTATGCGGTAAAATCTTAAATGTTTGTTTTATACTCAACAACTAACATTTAACAAACATTTAAGATTTTACCGCATAATACATAAATAGTAACCTATTTATGTATTATGCGGTAAAATCTTAAATGTTTGTTTTATACTCACTTTGTTATGGATACTACATTGTCAAACCAATATTTCTAAATAGATATAAATTCCTAGATTAAAAATTATGTCTGCCTAGTATAATTATGTACACGTTCCGACATTAGGTATGATTGATACAAAGACTACTTTGTTAAATTAGATTTTATTAAGAGATTAGAATAAGGCATGTTATGTATTTCTCTAGATAAGTGAATTGTATTCTTTTGGAGAAATAAATCCTTAAACCATAAAAGAGGGATGGATAGTCTATCTCGCGGCGACATATTGTCGCACTAATCCTGTGCTAAGCTTACTGATCTCGCCCCCGTTCCAGACGCGGCACACTCGCTCGCACACCGGCGCGCGGCCCTACCAGTGCCCGGCGTGCCCGCGCTGTTTCGCGGACAGCTGGAAGCGCAAGCTGCACCTCATGCGCGCGCACCGCGTGCCGCTCGCGCGCATCCCGCGCATGCGCCAGCAGCCGGCACAGGACGCTTAGCCAACTTGCCAATCGCTAGCGCTTAATCGTCAATCGTAAACGAAAGGCAGCTAACTGTCTTTGTCGCACTAATATGAAAGAGTGACAGAGAGAGAAAACTACGTTACGCTACTAAGCGCTAGCGATTGGCATCTTAACTAAGCACCCAGGATGTTTAGCCAAGTCGCCAAGAGCTTTAATTTACGTACTTTATTAAGCTGGTTTATATTAACTAGCTATAGTGCTGTTCAGCAGAGAGTAACGAAATAAAACACGTGATTTGTCCGATGACCCCCCCTCGCCTATGGTGATTTTTTCTTGACCCCCCTCCCACTATACAATATGATGTGATTAATGGACAAGCCCCAATCGCTAACGCTTAGTAGCGTATCGTAGTTTTCCCTCTCTGTCACTCTTTCATATTAGTGCGACAAAGACAGTTAGCTGCCTTTCGTTTACGATTGATGATTAAGCGCTAGCGATTGGTAACTTGGCTAAGCACCCAGGATGTTTAGCCAAGTTGCCAAGAGCTTGTTCATTAATCACGTCATACGATTTTGGCCTATTTTAGACATCCCCCACCCCCCATGGTGATATTTAGTGATATTCTCGGGAATGCCAATGTCACGTGTAATTTATAATTTACGTACTTTATTAACCTGGTTATATTTAACTAGCTATAATGCATTTTCGGCAGAGTAACGAAATAAAACACGTGATTTGTCCGATGACCCCTCTCGCCTATGGTGATTTTTTCTTGACCCCCCCTCCCCCTACATAGTATGACGCGATTAATGGACAAGCCCTCATCCACGCCAATCCAGACGCGGCACACTCGCTCGCACACCGGCGCGCGGCCCTACCAGTGCCCGGCGTGCCCGCGCTGTTTCGCGGACAGCTGGAAGCGCAAGCTGCACCTCATGCGCGCGCACCGCGTGCCGCTCGCGCGCATCCCGCGCATGCGCCAGCAGCCGGCACAGGACGCTTAGCCAACTTGCCAAGGGCTTTCATTTATGGACTTTATTAAGCTGGTTATATTTAGCTATAGTGCTGTTCGGCAGAGAGTAACAAAATAAAACACGTGATTTGTCCGATGACCCCCCTCGCCTATGGTGATTTTTTCTTGACCCCCTCCCCCTATATAATAGCCATAGTCATTTATTTATAATATTCTAAATATTACATGTCAACAAGTTATTATACATTCAAAATGGTAAAATAAAAAGAAAAAAACCTAATTATAGTGTAAGTTTGTACATGACAATTGTGATTCGATTAAACATAAATGTCATACAATAATAAATTAATTAGTCAAGGTAGTTACATGTCAATAATAATTCGAAAATTTTAATTTTATGTAATTATTCCAGTATTTAAATTATAAAATGTCAGGTAGATTGAAATAATCATTAAAATCATAAAACGACGTGATAGTATGACGCGATTAATGGACAAGTCCTCATCTACGCCAATCCAGACGCGGCACACTCGCTCGCACACCGGCGCGCGGCCCTACCAGTGCCCGGCGTGCCCGCGCTGTTTCGCGGACAGCTGGAAGCGCAAGCTGCACCTCATGCGCGCGCACCGCGTGCCGCTCGCGCGCATCCCGCGCATGCGCCAGCAGCCGGCACAGGATGCTTAGCCAACTTGCCAAGGGCTTTCATTTACGTAATTTATTGAGCTGGTTATATTTAACTAGCTATAGTGCTGTTCGGCAGAGAGTAACGAAATAAAACACGTGATTTGTCCGATGACCGTCGCCTATGGTGATAATTGGTGATTTTTTCTTGACCCCCCCACCTCCTATATAGTATGACGTGATTAATTTATATTTAACTAGCTATAGTGCTGTTCAGCAGAGAGTAACGAAATAAAACACATGATTTGTCCGATGACCGTCGCCTATGGTGATAATTTAGTGATTTTTTCTTGACCCCCCCACCTCCTATATAGTATGACGTGATTAATTTATATTTAACTAGCTATAGTGCTGTTCAGCAGAGAGTAACAAAATAAAACACGTGATTTGTTCGATGACCGTCGCCTATGGTGATAATTTGGTGATTTTTATTTGACCCCCCAACCCCCTATATAGTATGACGCGATTAATGGACAAGCCCTCATCTACGCCAATCCAGACGCGGCACACTCGCTCGCACACCGGCGCGCGGCCCTACCAGTGCCCGGCGTGCCCGCGCTGTTTCGCGGACAGCTGGAAGCGCAAGCTGCACCTCATGCGCGCGCACCGCGTGCCGCTCGCGCGCATCCCGCGCATGCGCCAGCAGCCGGCACAGGATGCTTAGCCAACTTGCCAAGGGCTTTCATTTATGGACTTTATTAAGCTGGTTATATTTAGCTATAGTGCTGTTCGGCAGAGAGTAACAAAATAAAACACGTGATTTGTCCGATGACAGTCGCCTATGGTGATAATTTGGTGATTTTTACTTGACCCCCTCCCACCCCCTATATAGTATGACGCGATTAATGGACAAGCCCCAATCGCTAACGCTTAGTAGCGTATCGTAGTTTTCCCTCTCTGTCACTCTTGCATATTAGTGCGACAAAGACAGTTGGCTGCCTTTGGCTTATGACTGACGCTGAAGCGCTAGCGATTGGCAACTTGTCTAAGCACCCAGGATGTTTAGCCAACTTGCCAAGGGCTTTAATTTACGTACTTTATTAAGCTGGTTATATTTGACTATAGTGCTGTTCGGCAGAGAGTAACAAAATAAAACACGTGATTTGTCCGATGACCGTCGCCTATGGTGATAATTTGGTGATTTTTATTTGACCCCCCAACCCCCTATATAGTATGACGCGATTAATGGACAAGCCCTCTACGCCAATCCAGACGCGGCACACTCGCTCGCACACCGGCGCGCGGCCCTACCAGTGCCCGGCGTGCCCGCGCTGTTTCGCGGACAGCTGGAAGCGCAAGCTGCACCTCATGCGCGCGCACCGCGTGCCGCTCGCGCGCATCCCGCGCATGCGCCAGCAGCCGGCCCAGGATGCTTAGCCAAGTCGCCAAGGGCTTTCATTTACGTACTTTATTAAGCTGGTTATATTTAACTATACTATCCGCAAATAGCGGCGAGTTGGGCAATAAAAGTCCGCTACCTTTCCTTTTAAGCGTAACGCTACCTACACTATTGTTGCTCGGCTCGCTCCATAAGGCCATGCAGGTGTGAAAGAGATTGCACGATTCCGTTGATTTATTACCCTACTCGCCACTTAGTTTTGCGGATAGTATAGCTATAGTGCTATTCAGCAGAGAGTAATGAAATAAAACACGTGATTTATCCGATGACCGTCGCCTATGGTGATAATTTGGTGATTTTTACTTGACCCCCCCTCCCCCTATATAGTACGACGCGATTAATGGACAAGCCCTCATCTACGCCAATCCAGACGCGGCACACTCGCTCGCACACCGGCGCGCGGCCCTACCAGTGCCCGGCGTGCCCGCGCTGTTTCGCGGACAGCTGGAAGCGCAAGCTGCACCTCATGCGCGCGCACCGCGTGCCGCTCGCGCGCATCCCGCGCATGCGCCAGCAGCCGGCACAGGACGCTTAGCCAACTTGCCAAGGGCTTTCATTTACGTAATTTATTGAGCTGGTTATATTTAACTAGCTATAGTGCTGTTCGGCAGAGAGTAACGAAATAAAACACGTGATTTGTCCGATGACCGTCGCCTATGGTGATAATTGGTGATTTTTTCTTGACCCCCCCACCTCCTATATAGTATGACGTGATTAATTTATATTTAACTAGCTATAGTGCTGTTCAGCAGAGAGTAACGAAATAAAACACATGATTTGTCCGATGACCGTCGCCTATGGTGATAATTTAGTGATTTTTTCTTGACCCCCCCACCTCCTATATAGTATGACGTGATTAATTTATATTTAACTAGCTATAGTGCTGTTCAGCAGAGAGTAACAAAATAAAACACGTGATTTGTTCGATGACCGTCGCCTATGGTGATAATTTGGTGATTTTTATTTGACCCCCCAACCCCCTATATAGTATGACGCGATTAATGGACAAGCCCTCATCTACGCCAATCCAGACGCGGCACACTCGCTCGCACACCGGCGCGCGGCCCTACCAGTGCCCGGCGTGCCCGCGCTGTTTCGCGGACAGCTGGAAGCGCAAGCTGCACCTCATGCGCGCGCACCGCGTGCCGCTCGCGCGCATCCCGCGCATGCGCCAGCAGCCGGCCCGGGATGCTTAGCCAAGTTACCAAGGGCTTTCATTTACGTACTTTATTAAGCTGGTTATATTTGACTATAGTGCTGTTCGGCAGAGAGTAACGAAATAAAACACGTGATTTGGCGATCCTGGCAGGGTCGCCATGAAGTGACTGACGTTACGGGGGCAGAAATGATACTCAAAGTGGTTCGTGGTAGAATGACCTTTATTTAATAGAAAGGGTTTCCTTATATAGTAATCTAATTCCATACGAAGAAGGTTACATGATGCAATAGAAAGCGTACATTACTAGCAGTCAAGGATGACAAGGATCATTACCCATGGTACAATGGGTAGTGAAATACTATATCCTAGTGTGTGTGGTGCATTTAGCCGCATCTATTTATACAGTGTGTAAAAGACATCGTTACTGAAACCTTTACACCCTGTATACCTACTGTACAGTCCGATGACCGACGCCTATGGTGATAATTTGGTGATTTTTACTTGACCCCCCCTCCCCCTATATAGTATGACGCGATTAATGGACAAGTCCTCGTCTACGCCAATCCAGACGCGGCACACTCGCTCGCACACCGGCGCGCGGCCCTACC
Source organism: Thaumatotibia leucotreta (assembly GCA_025490895.1). Classification (NCBI taxonomy): domain Eukaryota; kingdom Metazoa; phylum Arthropoda; class Insecta; order Lepidoptera; family Tortricidae; genus Thaumatotibia; species Thaumatotibia leucotreta. The sequence continues at coordinate 38,476 of JALPQI010011534.1, read as the reverse complement.
AGTGCCCGGCGTGCCCGCGCTGTTTCGCGGACAGCTGGAAGCGCAAGCTGCACCTCATGCGCGCGCACCGCGTGCCGCTCGCGCGCATCCCGCGCATGCGCCAGCAGCCGGCCCAGGGAGTGTAGCGTAAGAATATTCTTTAGACTAGAGGTGTGCGCCACGCCGGCGCGGCGGCGCCGCGCCGCGGAACCCACGCCGCCGCCGCCGCCGACGTTTTCAAAATCCACGCCGCGACAAAAATTTTGCGGAATAAAATCATTTAAATTACGCGCCACGCTGATCATATTGGCATTAAACAACAATATGCTTGCGAATATCGACAAGCGGTTCCCTCTGACCGAAATGCCACTTCTGGATTACAGATTTTCAGGCCTAAAGGAGATTGATACGTACCTACGAAAAAAACACGCTACTCGAGTAGAAATGTTCCCAATTTTACAGATTTCTTTTACAGAATTCCATTATATTGTATTCTTCACATCGTCGATCCCAACAGTATCTGAAGACAAAACACTTCAATACGTGCGTTCCACTTCCACCCGTCGTGACGTACGAAGCCGAAACGTGGACACTGACGGTACGGCTGGTCCACAAGTTCAAGGTCGCTGAGCGAGCTATACTCGGCGTCTCTTTGCGGGCCGAATCAGGTCGGGTTGAATCAGAAATAAGGTTATCCGGTAGAGAACCAAAGTGATCGACATAGCCCACCGTGTTAGCAAGCTGAAGTGGCAGTGGGCTGGCCGTATTAGCCGTAAACCCGACAACTATTGGGGTAAACGAGTTCTCGAGTGGAGACCGCGTCTCGGCAAGCGTAGTGTAAGACGCCCTCAGGCAAGGTGGAGGGACGATTTGCGAAGGATCGCCGGCAGGAGCTGGATGCGAGCAGCCAATGAACGAAAACGGTGGCGTGAAATTGGGGAGACCTATATCCTGCAGTGGACTGCAATAGGCTGATGATGATGGTGGATGTTTTTTCATTATCTACGTTAGGCCACCATAGGAGGCTTAATGACTGTCTATTAACTGATTGTATTAATTTAAGCGTTTGCCATGGATGATTTTGTGCTTCTTGAATAAGATATTTTTAGAGGAAAAAGGAGATGTAAGCTAAAAAATTGGCATTTGAAAAAGGTCATTGGGCGTTTTTGACCCGCTTTATGATTTTTAGCGTATAGAGACCAAACTAGCCTTAAAATAAATAATTAAATCTCACTTTTCTAAATATGTAAGTTTTCCGTATGTATCAACCGGGAAAAAAAAGTTATTCGACTTTTTGTATCCGAAATAGTCTTTTTAATGTTTTTACTTTCAGCATTGTATAATTGCGTAAACGGTTGTGACCTACTGGTCGTAGTGGGTAACAGATGTTGGTCCTTCAATCTGGAAGATTCTGGGTTCAAACCCCAGCTCGAACCAATGAGTCTTTCGGAACTTATGTACGAAATGTCATTTGATATTCAGAACTAGCTTTTCGGCGAAGGAAAACATCGTGAGAAAACCGGTCTCTAATCTCAATACGGCTTAGTTTCTTCCTCTGGGTTGGAAGGCGAACTGGCAGTCATTTCCACAAAAAATAGTGCTATGTTAAATCTTAAGATTAGGTTGCCAAGCGGACCCCAGGCTCGCTAGAACTGTGGCTGGTGCCGAAATAACGCTAACAGGGTTATGACTGTCAGCATTGTGCAAAAGTGTGGTTCATGTATAAAAAACACTATAATAAGTAGTATTAGGTTTATACAATAGTTTTTATTTTTTTCCTCAATTCTCCCATGCCTTGCAAGAATGCGACTCATACCACTCAGTAGCACTTACATTTACCTACATACCTAGCCCTATTTCGTCTGTGGACGCAGTGGATCATATGCCCGAACAAAATGCCCAATGACCTTTGCTGTCGCTTTGCACGGCTTAGAAATAGATAACTGCAGCTTCGCCTGATAATACCTAAGTAAAATTGGCGAAAACAAGGTTTTTTGTCCCGTTTCCTCCTCCAAAAATACCAATTTGTAACAATTTTTTTTTCATAAGTTTTTTAAGAAAGATACTTCTCATGTCGGTATGTTTCCTTTTTTTGGAAAGTATACGAAATATTTTTTATCTGTACATTAAAACGCATTCAAAATTTGGCTATTTTGGCAGTTTTTGTAGGTTTCTAATAAATTATAACGTCAAACAAAGCAAAACATACCGACATGCGCGATGCAAAAATAGATTTTAAATGGAAAAAAAAAAATATTTTTTCGTGTGTACACCGATGTATGATTAAGCAGCGTGGGCGATGATGGTACTATAAAGAGGTTGTAAAGCTGGGTATCTGTAGTATTTGAAATCTGGAGTACCTGTTGGAAATTCGTAGTATTGGGAACGTGTAGTATTGGGAATCTGTAGTGTTGGGTATTTGTAGCATTCGAAATCCGTATTATTGGGACTGACAATATCTGTAGTATTACCTCTTATCTGTAGTATTAGGAATCTGTACAATTGGGTATTGGGAATCTGTAGATGTGTAGACAAAATGTCACGACTCGACCCATTGCGAGTTAATAAAATAATTTTCGTACACGATGATTATAACAATTGTCTTAATCTTATAATTTATTTATGTGCTTATTTTTAAAATAATAAACTTGTCCTAAACTATATCTAGGTGTTTAAATACCTTCTCATAAGGATGAGAATCGAATTATTGCCCTATACGTTTTTATAGGGCAATAATTCGACCTTGACGCCGAAATTTTGCGGCGCGCCGCCGCCGGCGATTTCTGTGCCGGCGCACACCTCTACTTTAGACACACATTTTTGGTTCCGGTTCGTTTCAACCAAATGTCATTATACCATGTTCTTAGAATGTCGCAATGTTAAAACAGATTCTGCGACCATATGTAACACGGACGTCTAACGCCAGCTCAAAAATTCCCCCAAAACCAATTGTTCAATTGTGCCAAGATGGGCAGGACATAGCGCTTTTCGAGACACCGCACATATTTCGGTGCAACATCTTTGACAAATGTTTATTGAATATCGCCAATCAAAACATTGATGGACCAACCACAACCATTTTTAAATGGCCGTTTAAGCTTTTAAGGGTTGACATTCAAATTCATTGCCGTGATGCATTGAACAGGGGGTGACACTTGTCAACGAAAATTTAGGACAGTTTTTAAAGACAATTCAGTATGGCGTGCAGCTTCCTTGTTTTATTTGTTCGCAGTTAGTAGCGTATCGTAGTTTTCCCTCTCTGTCACTCTTTCATATTAATGCGACAAAGACAGTTAGCTGCCTTTCGTTTACGATTGACGATTAAGCGATAGCGATTGGCAACTTGTCTAAGCACCCAGAGAGTGTAGCCAAGTTGCCAATCGCTTACGCTTAGTAGTATATCGTAGTTTTCCCTCTCGCGACAAAGACAGTTAGCTGCCTTTCGTTTACGATTGACGATTAAGCGTTGATTGGCAACTTGTCTAAGCACCCAGGAACAGGTCTAAGCCACATATTTTTGTAATGATTATGTACAAAACAATACCAAAACATTCCATAGGAAATTTGCATTTGTGTAAACTTCTCTTTAGAGCACGTAGCGTTACTGAATAAATGTTTTAATTATGTGAGAGAATTTTAATTATTAACAATAATATATAATTATAGTCACTTCTATACGGATCCTGAAACCATTTTAAAGTACTTATGATACCTATGTATTGGGATGAAGTACTTACTGTATGCAACTATACCTGGGTGAGTCAACTTTTTTGTCTGTTATTGTCGTAATAACGGTCACCTGAGTCACGCTGGTTTTATGCAATATGCATAATGATAATTATGCTACTTAAATTATGCAAACATGCGTGTATCCCATGCTTGTAGATGGCCCATTAAGCAAAGGAAAATACATCTTTGCATAGTTTAAGTAGCATAATTTCGCATAGAAATAGAACCAGCGTGACTCAGGCGACCGTAACCATGGCAATAACGAACAAAAAAAAGTTGATTCACCCACATAATTAGACCTTTGCATAAACTATTAAGTCCACAATTACGTGTTACTAACATTATTATGAGATCCAATCCACGTTCCCTAATATGGACTTGCTCACCATCATAACTATGAGATGGATCCAGGGACCCTAGTCAGATTAAATTTAGTATATTGGCAGGCTAAAGAAAAATAAAATGAGGTCTAAAAAAATCTCCATTTTGCTGTTAAAAAAACACTACACTGGCTTAAACTAAAACGGACTTATCATAATCTGCAAACGAGTGACACGCCAAACAGCCACCTCCAAAGGCAAAAAAATGTCAAGGTGACTTTGGTAGGGATCCTTATCGCTGTTCTAATCAGGGACCGGAACCGGTATTTTAGAAAACCTCGAAATAGCCCAATATTTTAAAATGTTTTATGGGTGAATCAACTTTTTTCTGTCAGTTATTACCATGGTTACGGTCGCCCGAGTCACGCTGGTTTTATGCAAAATTGCGCAACTTAAACTATGCAAACATGCATTTATCTCATGTTAATAAGCTCTTTTCTTAATGGGCCATTTACAAACATGTACTACAACATGTTTACATAGCAGCTTAAGTAGCATAATTTTGCATAATAAAACTACCGTGACTCAGGCGACCGTAACCGTGGCAATAAGGGTAATAACAGACAGAAGAAAGTTGATTTTCCCTTATACTCTTTACGTACTCCTCAATATTTTATGTAATTTACAATATCGTATTTTTAAATTACCTTAGAATTTACAAACCGTGGAACAGAAAAAACCGTTATTTTTTGTATGAAGAAAATACCGGTTTCCAGTCCCTGGTTCTAGTACAGGTATGGCTTATGATGGTCACGCGGTTACCGTTCTACTCGTCACTTTCGCACTTCCTTACTTGTTAGAACCTGACGGCAACAACGACACACACGGGGTTGATAAAATTAAGTAAGTATGTTTTTTTATATTACATTTTATTAAAAATTAATAAATTAATAAGATCCTTAATAAAACTTACACGATACATAAAATAATTATGAGATATCAAAATTAAAGCTAAAACACACTGCAGTGTTGACAAGAAAAACAGAGACGCCTAGTTCCAAAACGCACAAGACAACCAACGCAAAACTACGGTCCCTTAAACCTTTTGGAAACCAAGTCTTGTAGAAAAACATGACACTGACGCCATGTAATCGCATCAAGCGAAAGCTTGTGCTACTATCCAGCCGGAGCACAACGCTTTATTAAGCTCGATTTCTAGTGAGGATGTGTACCCACACCCATCATGTAAATACCTCATGTACTGAATTGGAAATTACGTAGTTTGCGAGATACGAGAAATTTAATGGCTAGGGCGTAAGTATTACTTTGCCGCCGGACCATGCCTATTCTCATTAATATCGAAGATTAATATAAGGTACATGTCGAGTACCTATACCTACACATCGCCAATAAAAACCGACCTTAATCAGGCGTTGTAGCCCGGCGTAAAATCTACGGAATCCGCTTAAGTCCGTACTACAGTAAGGAATGCAATATTTATGGTTATTTCATACAAGCCGTAACACTTTTTCATTCCCCGATTGGTGGCTGTAACCGTCGCAGCGCCCATGTAGACACAATGTTCCTTTGTGGGTATAGCTGTCAAGATTAAACACTGGTTCTGACGCCTAATCCCAGTTGCTTCTCACGCCTGTCAAACAGAAACGACGGTGTGCAGTTCAGCCGCCTCTCGCGCAGCGCTTGCGCCGCGCCCGCTGACTTCGCTCCATCCAGCACCCGCTGCAACTTCTCCAGGCTTCTCGAAGACGCCGGCATCTTCTCCAAACCCTTCGCCACGTCTCCTATCTCTTCATAATCTTCCCCCACTATCAAAGTCGGATCCAAAATCATACCCACGTTGATTTTTACACGAGTCTTCCCATCCGAGAAAGACAGGTAAATTGCAGATTGATCTATAATCCGTATAGAAAAATGTTCGTTAATCTTAAACGCTTTCATTTTGATTTTAAACGGAATGTACTTTTTCAAAAGCTCATTCTTTTCTTTAACAATATTCTCACCTTCGAGAGCTCTCATTTCAACCTCATCAGGTAACGTTGTAGCGTCGGATCGTTTGGAATCTAGATCTACGTACTTCAGAATTCGTGGGTCTTTGTATGGAAGGTAGTTCTCGATGGATAGTCTATACAGAAAAGGAGGGAGATCGTTCAGTTTGTGCCATTTCCAATGGCTGTGCGGGCCGATGGTTGGGTCTAGGACGAAACCTTCGTTTTGACTGTACTTTAACCTGAAAAAAATGCTGTAGTCAGTACTTAATCCATTTTATCATCGTTATTTTTGTCCTAATCTTAATTCCTAATTCAAACCTTGCTAAAAGACAACGACGATCTACCTTTCATACATTTTTATTTCCATTTTTACTCTAAGGGCAAGATGCTCTACTCGTATATAAGTCGTATCGTTATCGGTCTCTTATAGGTAAGTGTGGCCGACCGAGTACCTATTTTAAATCTGAGAACTTCGTTAAAATCTCATCTAGGGCGTTGGTGAACTTGATGAACACGATGTATGAACACCACATACATAGGTGGTTTTTATCTGAAAGTCAGTCAAATGACGAGTACCGTATGCGTCCCTCGTGGTCATACACGGCTCCGTTGCCGCTATAGTCGAAGAATGCGAGCACGGTGCGCGGGCGAACGTGCCCTTTCAACGTCTTGCCGGTGCTGTACACCACTACGCGGTAACCGTCGTTTGTGTCTGGAATGAAGGAGTCTGGTTTAAGAGCAGTGGCGTAGCGAGAGGGAGACTGGAGAAGCCATGGCTCCAGGCGGCACATGAGAGAGGATGGCAAAAACATTAAGAAATTTTCTAATCACTTAAGTTGGGCGGCTAATTTCTGATTGGCCCCGAGTGGTAACCACATACGCTACGCCCCTGTTCAGGAAGTTTAAAGAGAATAGGAACTGATAACCGTTTTTAGGGGAATTCCATGCGATTTTTCACTATATTTTGCTCAATTATGGCAAATATAAGCGCGAAGCTGCTACATATAGGAGTACTCCAAGGAGGCAACGCGATCGTTGTTCGCGATAAGCCATCAGGCAACTGAATCAACAGTCCTTGACGGACGGCCCACCGCGAAAAGCGATCATGTTGTCTCTATTGCACTTGCAAATTCAAACGTAAGTAAGACAGGGAGCACTCCTGTATCTTCCGCCGGGTAATACTCCATTGCCAGCTGTCCGCTCCTGTAGTAAACCCGCGTGCCGATCTCATATCGAAATTCGTTCAATTTAGGCATCTGTCTTTCTAACGACGGATTTATTTTAGACTGACAGAGACATGCCCCTAATGCATCAACAATCCCTGAAGGTCCACCGCGAACCACAATCATGTTGCCTTTGTTGCACTTACAAATGTATACGTAAGTAAGATAGGGAGCCCTCCTGTGGTGGTACCTTCCGCCGGGTAATACTCCATTGCCAGCTGTCCGCTCCTGTAGTAAAGCCGAGTGCCGTTCTCGTCGAAGGTAGCCAACTCCTCGCCCGAAGCGTACATCAGCCGCTTTTTGTGCTTGTTCATCTCTAGCCAGTCGAAGACCTGGCGGGCGGGACGCATGTCGAATATCGCGTTCTGGAATGTTCGACGTTTTGTTTTTTTTATAAATTTCACCCGTATCTGCAACATTTACTTGATAGAAAAGACACCCATATTCAGAGTGTAAGAATGGGGGCATTTTTTGGGGGATTTTTCTATGAATTTATTGCTGTACCTATATCCGAGGTTATGATACTTGTGATATATGTCAATAAAAGCTCAACCTTTTTGAAAATTGGTCATTACATTACTCAATAGGGAATCGTGACTAGTCTTACTCATCATCAAGAATGTCACAATTTCGAATATTTTTGATTGTTGTGGGACAAGCTGCTAGATCCTTGGGCCCGGAAAAGGGTTAAGGGTCTTAAAGGAAAAAGGTCTTTACTTATATGCGAGTATTTTGGGGACATGGACGCCACAATATCGCGTTTCGCACCGCGCTGAGGAGGGTCATCGCGCTTCAGGATTAAGCCTTTACCACACAACAGGCATGTCATGTGGCATGTCATCTTGGCAGTTTCATCGTGTAAAGGCGGTTGGCCGCTCAACTTTGAAACATGTAAGTACAGAACCTTACCTTTTTCAAGATCTTCTCTTTCGGTAGTAGCGTCCAGCCTTTATTGATAAACTTCTTGTCTGATAGAGTGTACCGTAGAGTGCCGTTCCGAGAGGTCGTAACGGTCGAATTCTGTTCCTGTACAAAACGAGTAAGCATAATATACATATAATGAATTAGGTAAGTATAATAATGATATACCTCTATTTCGTAAATTAATTTCTTGTTATTAGGCTTCGCCTGTATCGCGGTAAAACTAATACAATTTATTTCACCTTCGCCGATAGATATTAGGTATTATTTTTTTAGATTTCACTCACATTGACTTTCACATTGAGTCTGTTCAATAAGAGCTAAATGTCGGTACAAAATATAACATGGATAACATGTGGGTCTGGAGACGGATGGAAGGCGTAAGTTGGAGAAAAAAACTAACAAAAGAGGAGGTGCTGCGTAGAGAGGATGAGAGAAAAGCGATCATGGACACCATCGAAGTGAGACGCGGAAAGATGATTAGACATTTGATTCGACACGACCATTTCTTCAAAACCATCCTTGAGGGCAAGATAGAAGGTAGAAGAGGTAGAGGCAGACCAAGACGAAGCTACATGGATCAAGTGATGGAAAGAGCGGAGGTGGTGTCGTATCAAAGTGGTAAAGTGCTAGCACAAGAAGAGAGGGCTGGGTCGCGTTTTATAAAGTTACAATTTACAATTTTGCTGTTATCCTCGCTTTCTAGCCATTACCTACGTGCGTGCGTTAGAGAGGCAAACAGTGAAATTGTAAAATGTAACTATATAAAACGCGACCCTGGAAGTTACTCCACCGACAAGAGAATATCTCTTAAGTTTAAGATGGTGATGTTAACATGGAATTTTTTATTATGTACCTACTTTGTTTTGATTTATTCAGAAAATGCAATACTGCGGCCTAATTTATATCAAATATCTGAGCAAACCTCTATTGTCAAGGCGTTAGAATGCATGTTCCGATATATCTGACGACTGTACATAATATGAGTTTCGATAAGATAAGGATGATGACAAATGATCAGTTAATTGCGTATTAGTTTGTTAGTACACTTACTGATTCCTCGATCACGTTTACGTGAGGAAGTTCAACCGTGGATGGAACCCGGGGTATAAATGTTTGTCTTGTTATCAATGGTTTTTCCGGCTTTGGTTTCGCCACCTCATCTGGATGGGGGTGGTATATCCTCTCACCTTTTATAATGGCATGCACTTCGACACTTCGATCGCATTCGCTCACGTGATCTAAACTCGTACTTTCCGATTCCACGAAACTCGGCATCAGTGTTTTCTTGAATTTCTCCTGCCTAGCGGCTTCGGCATTCGCCGCAGCCTGTTTTGCTTCCTCTTCCTTCAATTTCAAGTGAAGCAGTTTGTTATCAATAGACATTCTTTTATTGTATGCATCTTTTTCTGCCATCTTAATCATGTGTTCATTGATTTTCGCCCGTATCAAATCTTGGGCCTTTTCACCAGTAAACAATTGAATCTTTTCCCCCTTGGATTTGGCCTTCGATCTTAATGAAGTCGGAGTCGATATTTTACTGTCTGGCGAAACATATAGCTTATCACCTTTTCCTTGAGATTCTCCCTTTTTTCCATCTTTTATAATCCTACTAGTGTTCACGGCAATGCTTATTCTGCCAGATTTTGCCATTTTTGGTCCGGTATCTTTAGATTTCTCTTCTTTACCCTTATTATAACCTTCTTCGGTTCTTTTTATTTTCGTAAATTCTTCATCTATTCTGACTTTCAAGTTGCTTTGTTTAATATTACTGGACTTAGCTTTCGAGCCTTCTAATTTACTTCTTTTTTTAGTCGCACTAGCAGTTTTTTTTCTATTTCTCTCTAAATCTGCTATACCTTCTGTAACACCAGCTAGTGTATCCTTTTCAGAAGGGAAGAACGGATCTCTTTCGCATTTCTCCAAATATTCTACAGTTCCTATCACCGACGTATCCTTACCAACATCTTTAGAGGATCCCTTATAGGTATAGCCTTTGAGCACTGTGTTGAAACGTTCGACTGCATGATCTATTTTATGTGGATCATCGTCTGCATCGAAGTGGGGCGCTGTGAGACGTTGGAGATGGATGAGCTCTGAATCGCATACTTTGATGGAGCCGTCTGCTGTGAAGGTGCGGAACTTGTGGACTATATCCGTGCAAGGCGGACAGGAGAACAACTCGTTCAAGCCGCCCCGGTTGGCGTCGCGTGCTCCGTCCCGGAACAGAGTTTCGATTCCTCGCAACATCTCTTTGCATCTCGGGCAGTAGTTTACGCACTTGGCTGTAAAGCGAAATGAGAATGACGGTATTAGGATAAGGGTTGTAGATACCTACAAATGCGCTGCAATTTGACGCTTCCGCGAAATACATTTGCAATGAAAGTCACTCAAGATAACAACTAATTTGAATAGACAGATCGTAAGTTCCAGTAAAGTCAAATTCAAGAGCTGAAGTTAGAATACGGATCTGAATAAAAGTCCTACTGTTTTTCTACCAATTATGCGTCTATTTCAATATGAAATTGATTACAACTTGAATAGGTACTTACGAAGTATAGTGGTACCCTCGTCGGGACTCATCCCTCCGTCTCGTTCTAGGTCAACGCTTCTCGTCGTATAAAAAATAATCGTCTCTTTTTGTGCACTGCCGCTTGGCTGCGGCTTCTACAAACAAGGATTTCATGGGAAATATTCATTTAGTAGATTAAGATAAGCTAGTAAGTTACAAATAGAAGAGCTAGTTTCACAAATAGCCGGGTCGACGCTATTCGACCCACCTAGCAACCCTAGCAACTAGGTCAGTGTGGACGTACCTTGCCCACGGTGTGCGGCAGTTTGCGGTTTTGCCACTCCAAACCACACAAACCCAGCTGCTTCGCGCGGCAAATTCCTCGTGCCGTAATGTGGGTCCTTCTAATTACTTAATTAGTAGGTATTAGGTAGTACCGTAAAGTGGCAACGTTATGGTTACCTTTAGTAGGCGCTCTGAGGGCCTAGTGTAGGTAATAACTTATAAAAAACGTCACGGTCGCGTTTACGTTTTTCATCGCCATTTCATACCAATGACGATGAAAATGTAAACGCGATCGAGACGTTTTTTTATAAGTTATTTTTTATTACCTACACTAGGCCCTCTATAGACTAAAATGCGATTTAAATAGAACTTACAGATATAGATGACCTATATCGATAAATGGTGAGGCCGACATCGCCTTTCTCTAGTATCTTCTGAAAATCATTCCAATGTTGTCCGGGCCGACAGGCGTAACAACACGAAAAGCTGTAATGTTACCAGATGTTGTGGGATAAATTAAATCAGTTACAAGAACGGGTGAATTCATAATCATAAGGATCATCGTGGGCGAAACGCGACGCGACGCTGCAGACGCGAGTATGAAGTTTAACGTGAGCGCACTGCGGAAAAGGATTCACACTCACGTTCGCACGTTTGCAGCTCCGCGCCGCTATTCGTTCACGAGTGAGGAGCTGAGCGGCCTAGAAGCTGGGGGCCTATTTCGAAAATCGTCGTCATTGGAGTGTGATTTTCGAAGTTCGTGGTAATTAAGCCTACAACAGCCAGCAGTGACGGCTTGAATGAGCATGGCCAACTTTTTCATATTTATGTCATATTCATTTATTCATAAAGATAATTACACGTCAAATTACATAATATTTGTTTACACGTGGATGTAAATTACATTATTAGATTATTACACTATAAATACAAATGTCAACATTATAAATTCCAATTAAAAGGCAGAAATATACACATTAAATTATTAATATAAGGTGAAGCACTAAAAAAGAAACTTCCCAATAAATCAATTACATGAACTAATTAATTTTATAATAAAATTTAAATGTGTGGATCAACGACATCTTATCGCTAAATACGTCGATGGAGTAACATGCCATATCCAATAATAAACTTTTAAGCCGTTTGGCGAATGCAGTGTTACTCGAGATATTTCTTATATTATCAGGCAACGTGTTATAAAGTTTAACTCCCAAAACAGCAACAGATTTTTTGGCTTTGGCGGTGGCACACGCAAGGGCCAGGAGGAGTTCACCACCCCGCGTGCTTCTGCCCGACTGCTGCTCCCGGGTTTTATACGAGCTGAGGTTGCTTCTTACATACCTACACGCTTCCAATATGTACACACTAGGTAATGTCAGGATCTTATGCTGAACAAATAAGGCATGAGCTGGGTGGTCGTAAGGTTTTCCCGCAACTATTCGCATTGCTCGCTTTTGGAGCTTAAACACTCGCTCCCGGTCAGCTCCTGTCGCCCACAGATCGATGCCGTAAGTCAATATCGAGTGAAAGTACCCGTAATATGCTTTATAGATATTAACGTCTGAAAGTGTTGGGGCCAGCCGGGATAGTGCAAACGCTGCCGATGATAATTTGCCACACATTAGGTCTATGTGAGCTGACCATGTCAGACCAGAATCGATGACGAAACCTAAATAGGTACTTTGTTTGGTCTACTTGCGGTATTAGGGTGTTATCTAGACTTATTTCCAATTTAGTAGGGGACTTTCGAAGTTGGAAATGAATTGTCTTCTCAACGTTTAAAAGCATACCATTGGCAAGGAACCACCTCGATATTTGCGTCATAACATGAGTCAGCTTGACCTTCAAATTGTTTATATTGCCAGCGTTGACAATGATGCAAGTGTCATCTGCGTAAGTTACGTATTCAGCATCAGAGCTTGCAGCCGTGATATCGTTAATGAGCAATAAGAAAAAATAGTTTCCAATCGCGGATCCTTGGGGCACGGAGCACCCACCTGTACTGCCCAGGCTGGATTGGGAATTGAACACGAAAGTCCTTTGCACTCGGTTGTTCAAGAATGACGCAATCAATTTGTGGAAGGTACCTCCTATTCCACAGCACCACATTTTCTGTAGGAGGAGCTGGTGATCGACCATCTCGAAGGCGCGCGACAAGTCGCAGAAGACGGCCGCAACCTGCCGCCCGCCGTCGAGGTCACTTGATCGCCCCGCTTGAAACGCATACTGATGATTACTAAGGATGTTGTTATCTATAAGATGCTTCATAATTCTCTTACTTAGTAATTTTTCGAAAATTTTGGAGATAATCGGTATCAGTGCGACAGGCCTAAAGTTTTTAGGAATATGCATTTCTCCCTTTCCCTTATAGATAGGTTGAATTTTAATAATTTTGAGAGGGTCGGGGTACACTCCTGCTAATACACAATCGTTAAGTAGCTTGAGTAGTAGGATATTAAAATGGGCGGGAGGTATCCTAGTATTATAGTAGACATGTCATTGCTATCCTTAGACGGTTTACACTTTATTTGCTTTAATGACTGATTAATTTCGTCAAGGGTAAAAGGTTGAAAATTAAATTCCGATAGTTCAGCCGGTAAGTACATTTCCTTTTTACAGTAGTTAGACATATTCATAAGGATGTTAAAAAAGTATGATAGACATCTCAAAGTGGTAGCTAATCGGCATACGGGCTATTTCATGATTTCCGTAGTATGACAAGTATGGTTAAAATTAGGAGGTACAAATTTTCCTTTTCACGGCTGTTAGGTAAGCTTATAAAAACATAAAAACGCTTAAAAAAAATGCAAGATTGCCATTTATAAGTGCTACCTAACTTTTATGGGTCTTTTTTTTAATACCGCCATCAAGTTATATACATCAAATTAAAGCTTATTAAATACACTATCTTTAAAAAAATATTTAATTTTTCTAGCGTCATGACTACTATGTAAAAACACGACACAAAAAAAATCAAAATCACGAAATTTTCATAAATTTGGTCATAATTAATTATTGGTTGGTTTTAGATATATGGTGTATATGCAAAATATAAAGCTTACAGATATGCCTTTAATTTTGTTCAAGAGAGTAATTAGATATATTTAATAGTTCTCGAGATATACTTGATTTTGTAAAACTTGAGATCCACCATCTTTGATTGGCCCCATTTTAGTTAGGTAGCACTTATAAATGGCAATCTTGCATTTTTGACGTTTTTATAAGCTCACCTAACAGCCGTGAAAAGGAAAATTTGTACCTCCTAATTTTAACCATACCTGTCATACAACGGAAATCTTGAAATAGCCCATATGCCTTGCCTATTAGCTACCACTTTGAGATGTCTATCATACTTTTTTAACATCCTTATGAATATGTCTAACTACTGTAAAAAGGACACTTGGTACCCCCAAATTATACCGTTTTCTAATTTCAGACCGACTAGCCCACGGACTACAAGTGCAATAACACGCCATACACCGCGACACATATCGTCACATGATGCTACTTGCTTATTAATGTATTTAGCTCGAGTTTGTTTTAGCTCCAGGGAATAACGGGACTCGAGTTCCAGTAAAGAAGGAAACATTTCGACGTTGCCTATAGTAAGTTTTTGCTTGCATACACGAATCTGATCCCGTAATTTTCGCAATGTGTCATTGACCCACACACTTGACCTTATTTATGGCGGGACTTTTTTTTATTGGGAAGTGTACATCAAAATAGTATTTAATGACATTTAACACAGACTCACATTGTTTACCAGGGCATAGGTTTTTTACTAGCAGAGCATCCCAGTCATAAAAACTTAAAGTTTGCTTAAAATTATTGATGTTTGCCTTTGAAAAATTACGCTTAGCTATATGCCGGGTAGTTAGGTCATCTCCACATATATTAACTACAATACTAGTACTCAAATGGTCAGATACATTGATTTGATTACAAGATATACTTTTGATATTAATCTTAGATAAATTCGTGTATATGTGGTCTATACAGGTTTGTGATGACACTGATGACATGTTATTCTAGTCGGTTGGTCAATCTGTTGTTTGAATCCAAATTGTTTTAAAATGTTACATAATGATTTAGTGATGTTGTTATTGCAAAGAAGGTCCACAATTCCACATTCATGTCTCCGACTATCACTACTTTATTATTAATTATTACATTCAGAAAAATAATTGGTATAATTTCGAGAAAAATAAGTCTATGTCCCCGTTCGGAGGTCGATATATACATACTGCGATAAGGTCCATACCTATACATTCGACTCCACAGACCTCGAACTGTTTTTCAACTGAGAGCTCGGACACTTCACGACGTTCTATGGTCGTGATGCTAGACTTGGCGAAAATGCATGCTCCACCTCCTATGCGCGAGGGTCTGCAGTACTGGGCACGAAGACTGTAATTCAGAATGGACACAGAGGATATCTGAGCAGATGTTAGCCAGTGCTCCATCAGACACAGCACGTCCACGCGGTCCCGAAGTTGTAGTTCGCATTCGAGCTTGTACGACTGAATATACAAACGATACTCCTCCTGGAGTATGTGTGGCTGCTCCCGCGTTTCCGCTACTGCAGCTGTTGCCGGGTCGCATCCCACAAGGGTGGGACGGTCGTTGCACCGTCAATTGGGGACGGTGTTGAGAGGCTGTTGAAGGAAGATTTGCCATGGGCATGGCGAGAGAGAAAAATGATTTTGGTGATGATGATGCGGTAAAGGCAAGTTAAGGCAAGGCAAAGTTCGATCTGAGAGAGATCTGAAAAGGAAGACAGATGGAGAGAGAGAGAGGCTGTTGTTCGATGCTCAATGCGCGGCTGTCGGCGCGTCGCTAGCGGCAGTACTGGCTCGTCGTTGAGAGTCTGCTGCTAAGGGAGAGAGAAAATGGTGACCCATCGGGGGCACCCGGGCAGGGCCCCGCTGGGTCGAGAGAGAGAGCTGCTGGTGTCAGCCGTCTGGCGGCTGGTGGAGCAACGCTCGGGGGAGATCCCGAGCGTTGAAGTCAGGTGGCCTGACATAGTGGGGCGCAATGCCCTGGAGATGTTTGTGACATGACCCGTGCGAGCCTCTCGACAAACTTGTCCAGTTTTCGAGCTTGTACGTTTTATGCTCAAGCCTATTTATATTTTGATGGAATATCGTGACGCTCGTCGTAGGTCTAGTCTAGTAGTCCGCGGTGTCCGTGAGCCGTGAGTTGCGAGTCAGAGTTAGCGCTGGGGGGTCGCGGGGCAGGGGCACGGGGTGCTCGGCCCGCGGGGGACGGGACGAGCGCCTCGCCCGTCCTCCGCTCGGCCGAAACCACTCGCTTACTTCGACGCCGGCCGGCCAGTTCTTACTTTCTCAGCTCACATAAAATAATTGAAACAGCTGACGGGAGGGTCCATATTGGCACTTATACAATTTTTTCTTCGAATATTTTTACTAATACCATTTTTTACTCATATTCATCATTACTCCAAAAATTTTATCTCATACTTTTTTTCTTACTAAAAATTATACTTCTACCTACAATGTTCATAACGATTTTTATTTCGAAATTTTATCCTCCTAAAGTCGTCAAGTAGATTAATCTATAATCATAAAGTTATTTGAAATAAATTAAATATCATTTATTTTCAAAACTACAATTTATGTACAGTCAACCAATTGGAACCCTAGGCCACTCAGGAACCATGTCAAAGTAACGTTATCAATCAGATTGTAAGACATTTCAAACGGCTTTTCATTTTGACATGGTTCTAGAGTGGCCTAGGGTTCCAATTGGTCGAGTGTACATAGATTAAATCTAACTAATCTACTTAACCTAACCTATATCTAAGATTGGCCCTTGTGGCATTGTACCGAGGATGCTGGCGGCATTTCCTCGCTGTATCGCAATACTGATGCGTTGTGCGAGGAAGTCGCCAGCTCTTCGGTCTCTAGTTACATCAACCAGACGTTTCGCGATCTCAGCAAACAATTTGCGTGCGCTGGGGCCCCAAGAACCCAAAGTTTCTACGCCAAACGGTACAAAATCGTACTCTTTGCCGAGGCCCTTATATTTATTAAGTTTTAAAAATTCGGCATTTTCAGCCGCAGCGGCTGCCTTAAACGTAGTTCGTTGAAGATGGGACGGTGCCAGGGTATCTACGCAAGTAGCATCCCATACCAACATCCGTCCCAAGCTCCAAGGAACCAAAGACACACCATCAGGTCTCTTACCATCATCCCTAATAATACCAGTAGGCTCAAGAAGAGCAGGTACGTTGATCGTGGCAAGAGACCTGCGGATAAATTGTTTACTTATAAACATTTTCCCATTAGGTTCACTCTGATGTGGTATAATTCTTTTATGAATAACATAAACTATGTGGTCATAATGGGCTTTGTGCAGAAATTGTTGTGGCATACTCAACTTTAGCATATTTCTTTGTGGCAGATTTCGATGCTCCTATTTATGATGAGGCATAATCTGGATGTGCATAAAAAGTATCGGCATAGTTTGTTTTAGCATAACAGAGAAGGAATAATTACAACCTCTCAATATAATCGAGGTAGTAGTAATATTCTACAGGGTGGGAAGGAGTATACCGACAGACTTTACCAATGTATTTTTGATAACAAAAGAAGTAAAAAAAAATATGTGACATATGTCATTATCGAACAAAAAAAAATTTTTTTGGTTATTCCGTTTTTTGATATTTCGTGTTTTTTTGTACATGACCAGTAATAAATTGTAGGGAAAGAATTTTTTTTTCAGGGTTTTTGATATTTTTTTTTGTTGAACATTTTTCTGAAACTTTTTCGTAATTTTCTCTAACTTTAATCAGTGTGTATGTCGAGATGAAAACTACTAGTGTAAGAATTTTAATCGTGCAGGCATTTTTCAGTGACTTGTGACGAAAATAGTTTTTTGAATAACATGTCATTATTTCTTAAACTAAGCCGAATCCAGAAAAGTTCATATGAAATTATAGCCTCAAAATGTGTTCAGGAATACACCTTTCAAGTTTGTCGGTATACTTACCAGCCACCCTGTATACGTACTGTGTTACTGAGCTGAGTACTTTCTAGGTTGTTAAAAAAAAATAACCTCGAAGACTAAGGCGGGAGCAAAGCTCCCGCCTTAGTCTTCTAACCTAACCTATCCGAGTCGGATCAGCCCCGAAAGGTTTTGTTCGCTCGCTTCGCTCGCTCACTGCAGAAATTTTCGCCCTCACAGCAAATTCTGCCTGACGAAAAAGGCAAGTTTCGAACATGTGGCTACATGCCCAAAAAAAAATGCAAATCTAATTTCTGTCTTATGACACTCGGCGTAAATAATGATATGCCAAGATAGTTTCGGACAAAATAATATTCGAAATATTGTTATTTAAGCCAAGTGATGTTTCTGTCTCATTAAGTTGATGCAAAAATAGATTATACCAAGTCTGTTATGTCCTAAGCGTTTCGGACAAAAAAAGTTTAGAGGGAACCCGTTTAGTACAGTACCTACTCTGCCACAACCTGATTTGTGCAGGTAGCTAGTTTACAGTAATAGTACGATTTATATTTAATTAAACAAAAATAATTCATACATAAAACCAGTACAGATAAAAATAAATACCTATAACATTAGAATATATAGCATAAAATAAGTATAGTGAAAAATTATATAAACATTAAGTTAGTACTAAAAATATGTATGAAAAACAATATTATGAACATAAATAATTCTATGTCATGATAATTATGAACAAAGATTATTCTAAATACCGATCATTATGAAGTTAAGTTGTATAAGAAAAATTTTCGGAGTTTCAATAATCTAAGTTGCAATTTTATAAATACTTTGGCGCACCCCTGACGGGAACGCTCACGGCGAATGATGCGTAGCGATTATGTTTTAATTTCAGTTTTTCGACTTGGTAATTCGCGTCATTTCTTTTCTTACGCATGTAGGACGTTACTGCATCCGAAGAAGTGTTTGTTTTAAAGAAGCAAGTGTGTATTTTTTTACTGCGTTCCGTTGTTTCAATTTCCGTATCTATAGGTTCTGTACCCGTTATTGCAATCCTTCTTTGTGGGCGCTTGTTGTGTTGTTTATGATTTACTATAATCCACGGTTCGTTATTAAGTGTATCGGTGGATAATACCTCCTGTATACTGTTGTGATTTGCTGCGGATAAGTCATTCTGCAGGGGCCTATTTCTCGTAACTATTAGTCTACAAGTACATATATTAGTTATTAGTTACTAGTGAAAATTTTACAAGTCCTAATATTTTTAGTTTCTCGAAAATAATTATTAGACTGGTAACTAATATTGGTCAACTAATAAAAAATATTAGTCCAGCTTGGCTGATTGGGGTATTGCCCATGCCTTATTACAGATAAAAAAAAAAACATTAATATAAAATATTTAAATTTATTAAGAATGGATATGAAGTTGATGGTTTTGAGGAATATATTGGAAGCCAGAGATATTTTATTTGGAAGCTCTTCGGACACTTTAACTTAAATAAATAAACGTAAAAATGGGAGAAATTAACAATTTTAACTATTTCTCATAAGCATCTGTCCACATTTTATAATTTTCTTTAGTTAACTGTGATAAGTAGCACGCTAATAGTTTGGACTAATATTTTTTTACCAAGCTTCGGCGACGAATAGCTTAAGGCACTAGTCTCACCGCGAGCTACTAAGCTATGAACTATCGGCTATAAACACGAACGAAAGATACGCACTCCCGTGTAAATAAAAGAGACACGGCGATACTCGCCCAGGGCCCTATCCCACAAACGTTACAATTGTAAATTACAATTTACATATTACATATATGTAGATAATACAAGCGAGCGTATCACAAAAATTACATATTACAAATTTGTATCGGAAAATTTCTACAAATATGTAATTGTAGTGATAAATCTACAATTCGATGTATCACAAAACTTTACATATTACAAGTGGTTTTCCGGGAAAATTTACATATTTGTAGTCTACAATTGTACGTAAAAGTTTTGTGTTACGATGAATTGTAATAAAATGCGTACAATTTTGTAGAATTGTAGCTACAAATCTACAATTCTATCACCGCGTGTAAAAAGTACAATCTCATTACAAGAGTTCCATTCTACCTTTATGGAGACCGTTCCCTGACGCTATCATTTTAGGAGACAGCGGGTATAAAAATGGTTGCTGACCCCAAACATACCCGTACAGATACCAAGAAATGCAGCATTAGTACGATTTTTACGAACTTTTAAATCGATGAGACGGATGGATGAAAAATCGCTGGGGATTTTAAAGGAAAAGTTTCCATGTTTGAATCATCTAAGACTTCAACCCAAAAATGCAAGCATGGTTAAGTTGTGTAATATTGCATAATATAGAAAAACGTTTAGGTCACAATACTATTCAGATGATCACAAACTCGGAACAAGATAAAGATGAAAACATCGAACAAAATCATACTGATGACAATCATGGAGACGTGAACGCCATTGAAGTATTACGTGCTGTAATTGAACACTTCAACTAACACGACTGGAAAGCTGTGTTGTGTATTGTGTATACGAGGACATCTTGTGAACATTCATACATTCGCCTAAGAGAGCTTAAGACGAGATAAATAAGGGCGATTCGTGACGAGAACAGTAGGTACTCGTTTCTCCAAACCTTGTTCAATATATTTTCACTTTCTAACTGATTTGTAATCTCTTCCCATTTCTGTATTTTTACATCATGGGTTAAAGTATTGCTACATCTTCCAAATAAAATCTCTTTATTCTCTAAAATGAGATTCAAAACCGTTATTTTATCTTGAAAACGCATTTTAGAAATTGCACAATAGAAGTCCAGAAAATATCAATCACGTATTAACACAGAAACTTGGAAGGTATTTTTACCGCTTTTTAAAAGGTATCAAAATACCCGCAACATAAAAGAAGTTCCTTGTCGAAGAAATTACTGCAAATACAATTCTACATATACAAACATGTAATCTACATATTTGTTAAATTTACAAATTGTAATAAATACAATTTTACATATTACACAAATATGTCAATTGTAAATTACGTTGACACACCACCCATGCTTTGTGTTACGGTGATTTGTAATGCATATATTTGTAGAATACAGACTTGTCGCCTCTACATAAGTGTAATATTTGTGGTACGTTTTTATGTCAACAATTCTACAAATTTGTCACATTTTACATATGTAAAGTTTAGTGGGATAGGGCCCAGCTATCAGGGCCCTATCCCACAAACGTTACAATTGTAAATAACAATTTGCATATTACATATATGTAGATAATACAAGCGAGCGTATCACAAAAATTACATATTACAAATTTGTATCGGAAAATTTCTACAAATATGTAATTGTAGTGATAAATCTACAATTCGGTGTATCACAAAACTTTACATATTACAAGTGGTTTTCCGGGGAAAATTTACATATTTGTAGTCTACAATTGTACGTAAAAGTTTTGTGTTACGATGAATTGTAATAAAATGCGTACAATTTTGTAGAATTGTAGCTACAAATCTACAATTCTATCCCCGCGTGTAAAAAGTACAATCTCAGTACAAGAGTTCCATTCTACCTTTATGGAGACCGTTCCCTGACGCTATCATTTTAGGAGACAGCGGGTATAATAATGGTTGCTGACCCCAAACATACCCGTACAGATACCAAGAAATGCAGCATTACGAACTTTTAAATCGATGAGACGGATGGTTGAAAAATCGCTGGGGATTTTAAAGGAAAAGTTTCCATGTTTGAATCATCTAAGGCTTCAACCCAAAAATGCAAGCATGGTTATTTTAAGTTGTGTAATATTGCATAATATAGAAAAACGTTTAGGTCTCAATACTATTCAGATGATCACAAACTCGGAACAAGATGAAGATGAAAACATCGAACAAAATCATACGGATGACAATCATGGAGACGTGAACGCCATTGAAGTATTACGTGCTGTAATTGAACACTTCAACTAACACGACTGGAAAGCGGTGTCGTGTTGTGTATTGTGTATACGAGGACATCTTGTGAACATTCATACATTCGCCTAAGAGAGCTTAAGACGAGACAAATAAGGGCGATTCGTGACGAGAACAGTAGGTACTCGTTTCTCCAAACCTTGATATTTTCACTTTCTAACTGATTTGTAATCTCTTTCCATTTCTGTATTTTTACATCATGGGTTAAAGTATTGCTACATCTTCCCAATAAAATCTCTTTATTCTCTAAAATGAGATTCAAAACCATTATTTTATCTTGAAAACGCATTTTAGAAATTGCATAATAGGAGCCCAGAAAATATCAATCACGTATTAACACAGAAACTTGAAAGGTATTTTTACCGCTTTTTAAAAGGTATCAAACTACCCGCAACATAAAAGAAGTTCCTTGTCGAAGAAATTACTGCAAAGCAAATACAATTCTACATATACAAACATGTACTTAATCTACATATTTGTTAAATTTACGAATTGTAATACAATTTTACATATTACACAAATATGTAAATTGTAAACTACACTGACACACCACCCATGCTTTGTGTTACGGTGATTTGTAATGCATATATTTGTAGAGTATAGACTTGTCGCTTCTACATAAGTGTAATATTTGTGGTACGTTTTTATGTAAACAATTCTACAAATTTGTCACATTTTACATATGTAAAGTTTAGTGGGATAGGGCCCAGCTATCACCGCCGGGCGAGTATCGCCGTGTCTTGTTTATTTACACGGGAGTGCGTATCTTTTGTTCGTGTTTATAGCCGATAGTTCATAGCTTAGTAGCTCGCGGTGAGACCAGTGCCTTATGAGTGTATTTTACAAGTGTAGTTATTTTTCTTTGTATTCGAGAAACCAAAACCAAATTAGGACTAATAATATTACCTAATATTATTAGTTGGTAACTAATAACTAATATTTTATTAGAGTGGCTTCGAGAAACGCAAATTTGTAAACTTGTAAAAAATAGCTCATGGACTAACTAGTCTAATAAGGTACGAGAAATAGGCCCCAGGTGTTGGAGTGGGAACAATTATACAGGGTGTTTTTTTTTCGACCGTTCAAATTCTACATAGTGAATGTGTAGGTCATACTCACCAACTTTTACTATGGGGACAAAGTCGAAATCGCGAAAAAAAAATCAGCTGTTTCATACAAATTGGCGGCATTACGCCGGCCGAAATGTATGAAACAGCCGATTTTTTTTTCGCGATTTCGACTTTGTCCCCATAGTAAAAGTTGGTCAGTATGACCTACACATTCACTACCTAGAATTTGAACGGTCGAAAAAAAAACACCCTGTATCTACCATAGGGACGCGGTTCTCATGCACAGTAGAATGATTGGCTTTAGATGCGTAGGGTAGAGCTACCTTTGTTGAGTGCGCAGGCGCAGAACCTACCTTCGCGATGGCGCCGAGCATCACCGGACTGACAGCCGCTGGTAGAGATACCCTCTTCGTTGGTTGCGAAAACGTTGACTTTAGGCTACTTGCTGCGGTATTTTTTACCTGCATCCGCGTTGAGGCCGTTGTATTAGGTCGAGAATCCGTTGCTGCGAATGTGCTCTTGAGTGCGGCATCTTGATCTGAATCCGCTTGCGACTTGATGTGAGATTCTAGCGTTGATATTTTCACCTCTAGCTTGTTAACCACCGATAGAATACTATAAATTTTTGTCTCTAATGGAGTTAAAAACTTTGTCAGAGCTTTTTCAAGTGCTTCCATCGTGGATTTTGCCATATTTAATGGTTTAATTTATAAAATTGCGCGGAGCTATTGCAATGCGTGCCGCGGGGAGCGGGGAACTGCGACCATAATACTGCCAATGGTAAATTCCGGTCACCTCTCTCAGTCATTACAGTGAAGGCATGATCCGAGTGACAGAGACAAATGCGTAAAATGTACATTATAAATAGTAACCCCCTTATTCATAAACGTCTGCTAACTTAACAAGCCGCTAATAATTGTTTGTCCCTTTCGGTCTTAACAATGTGTATATAAGAGCGAAAGGGACAAACAATTATTAGCGGCTTGCTAACTTAGCAAACGTTTATGAATAAGGGGGTAAGTCTGTATAGATTTGACAAATGGATTGGTTTTAAATTAAAATACTTCACTAATGAGAGATGTAAATAATGCATAACCCTCTGTTACCACCGCATTTTTCATTTCACGAAAATGTCCAAAGACATGATTTAACACGTTCGCTGCGGGACCAAAACTGGCGTTTTCTTACAAGGTGCGTTAACTGGCCGATTGGCCTGGTACTCAATGTTTATGCCGCTGCGATATGGGGCTCATTGACCATTTAAGGTATCGACAGCTATAAATGACAATAATTTTGCTGAAATGTTAAAATTTTGATACCTGACTATCAATATCGCTAGTCGATGAGTTGGTGCTTATAGTAGTTATAGTCCTTGCTTCGCCCCGGGTTCCTACTATTTACTTTAGATATATTTACAAAAATATATGTAAGGTCTTGTGACCCGATACCACACTGAATAATGGGTCTGTTTCAGGAAGTATTAGTGATGGGAAAGAAGTTATCGACATGTTACTTTTATATAATTTATTTCAGACACGATATACAGTCGTGGCCAGATAATTAGGAACAAGTTTTTTTTCCCCATACAACTGCCTGCAAACAGGGCTTTGCAAATTTGATAATAATTTAAGATATAATTGACTATTTTTGTTTATTAATATCAGAACTTATCTATGATTAAATAAGGTATACTGGAACGTATTGCAAAGTTCCATAAAATACCTATCTTGAAAAATATGGATGACCCCATAAACACTTCAACCTAATTAAGAACAAAATGTATGAAATCGTTCCTAATTAAGTTGAAGTGTCTATGGCGTCATCCATATTTTTCAAGTTAGCTATTTTTTAGAATTTTGCAATACGTCCCAGTATACCTTATTTAATCATGGATAAGTTTTAATATTAATAAAAAAAATGGTCAAATATTTTTTAAATTATTATCAAATTTGCAAAGCCCTGTTTGCAGGCAGTTGTATGAGAAAAAAAATCTTGTTCCTAATTATCTGGCCACGACTGTATTATGTACATATCGTGTCTGAAATACAATATGTACAATAAAAATAAGACATTAAGTATTATATTTCACATTATATGCGGAATATCAGGTATCTCTGGAATATTTATATTGCGTAATTGTGCTCCCTTTTCCTCTACTCACGTGCTTCTACTGATAGCTGTGGGACTGTTTACGCGTCCTCACTTGGCACAGGATTAACGATATGTATTTCAGATCGATTTTGCTGCTAGTCATATTTTTTATATTATTTTTCACAAACACTTTTCTTAGTTTCGATTTTTTCAATTACATTTAAAGTTTTATTGTTTTGACCGAGGCATAATAAATGATCAAACTGCAATAATTATGTCACGAAAACGTAAACAAACACACAAATAATGCACTATCGTCTTTACGTTTATTCCCGCTAATGATGTCACGACACTAATCGAAAGTAAATAATACTATCACCTACAACCGTGCGTGAAGGGGTCGAGTGACCTTATAATCTATAACAGGCTTTTCGGCCTATTCTCCGCAAGGAATCGAAAAAAATATTGATCAGTGCGGTTTCAGGTCGAAAAACCTTAGCACAGTTTTAATGCTTTATTGAATAGCCCTTAAAGTCCTAAACTCAAACCTATACTTGTCTCTTTTGTACATATAAAAATGCTCGTTATACACCCTCCGCACCAGGGGAAGTTTACAGTTTTTTGCCTCCGCCCAGAACGGGAGTACACGCATCGGGTATTTAAGCCTTATATCGCAGCGAACGTGTTAAGTCACCGTGAGTTACAGTAATCGAAACTGCAGTTAATCGAGACCAAAAATCGGATAATTAGGACCTCGGAATGTCTACAGTGATTCGGACTTTTCCGTCAAAGGGCATTTTCACAGTGACACCGAATTAGCGAGACACATTAAAAACCTTAATTGCAGTTAGGTGTTAGGTTTGTTACGACAATTAAGTATAGTATTATATTAAGGAATTTAAGCTTGATCGACGTTTATATGCTACAATATCGCTTAGTTTATAAAATTAACAGCAAAATGGAGTTTTATCAAAATTTAGGCCTGTCCTGTTAACTATCCATATGGACGTAAAGCACATCTTCGCACATTATAACAACTCCACGCCAACGCGGCAGCAACCCTACTCACACTTTCGATGAGTAGTCAACAGGTTGATCGATCCAATGTTCACTAATGGACAATGCGACGTGAACACAGTATTCCGTGGACGTGAACGTGTGGGCAATGCAAATGGTTGCTCGATACACGTTAGTAGCAAACGCATAGTCGCCCCGTGGACGTGTGGTCAATGTGTGACGAACATGTAGACCACTTACCGTACACTATTATAATTTGAGATTTTGAAATTAAGACATGTAAAAATAGGGCTTAAATTTCAATATTTGGCATAGAGTCGAGTCGCCGTTGAGTTCTCATAATGTGCGAAGACCTTTAGGTGGTAGATGCCCATAATCAACACGCTGGGCAAGCGGATTGGCGATCTCAGTACTAGTGTGTGTCTACTACTGATGCTGCTTCATAAACGAATGATCAGACACTTAATTCCTTAATTCTTACGTCACCACGGCAACATTTGGAGTTTATGTAGTTGCTATTTCTACAATAAAGGACAATAGGTATATTAGTAGTCACCATTTAGTAGGTTTCATAGTAGGAGACAATTTAAGATTTGCAGATACTTTGGTATAGGTACAATATCGTGTCAAAACAGAACGATGACTGTCAAAGTCAGTAAACTTCATGTATTCCGTCAAATCTTTATTCTAGAATATTTATAGTTCACCTTTTTGCACATCTATGAGACTTTTTTTTCTGTAGACCTTATTTTTGGTCGGCATATATGCATCCGCAGACGAATCTTCACCCTTCACCGACCGTTCACACGTCTGTTGATCTTTCAGTCTGATGCACGTCTGATGTGATTACAATCTGGGTCGCGTTTTATAAAGTTACAATTTACAATTTCGCTGTTTGCCTCTCTAACGCACGCACATATTGGCTAGAAAGAGAGGCAAACAGCGAAATTGTAACTTTATAAAACGCGACCCTGAAAGATGACGTTGAAACTGTAGCAGCTGCACCATGATTAAAAAAAAACCTATTTTATTGAGCCCGTTTACGTGCGCAAGTTACGTAATTTAATTAATTACCACTACTACTACTTTACTAATTACTAACTGCATTTGTTTTTATTGTCTTGGTGGTAAACCAGGAACATTCGCATATGACAGAGACGGGATGCTCGAAATTAGTTCACGGTAGGCATTCTGGCCTACTACCATCGAAATTAGTTCACGGTAGGCATTCTGGCCTACTACCACGAACACCGAAGTTCGTAAATTTGTCTCTGTCACTCCAACGAAGGACGCATCAGAGTAACAGAGAAAAATCCCCGATATTTGCCGATTTTTTAGTTAGCGGTAGGGCCGCTGTACTCATTGGTTGGAGCATATTTATTTACCCCCCGTTACACTGCGGCCGTAAGTTATCGACTATCTGCAACTTGATCGTGATCGCATGCAGCCCTAGCACAAGTGGTGTGCGGCAGCCACACAACAAAAGAAAGCTGTATGTATAATTACAAGCGCACGCAAAGATGAGTTGAACTATCTGTAGGCACTTGTAGTAGGGCCGCTGGTGCAACATTAGGGACTCCAACGAACACTTCACTAAATCTCGCGAACGCGTGTCTGCAGTTGCCATCTAACATCTTATGGACTAACCTTATTGATAAAAGGATTAATTAGCAGCTTGTTAGTCCCTTTCACTCTTGAGGACATATTGATAAGACCGAAAGGGACAAACAATACAGTGCTAGTTCGCAGACGTATATGAATAATAAATCGAAAACGATTTGGCATTCACCTTCTCTGAATGTAAGAGTTCAACCGTGTATTTTGAATTAAACAAGCATAATTTCATACGACAACCTTTATTTTCCAAAATCACAAACATTTCCAGTTATTCCATTTAATCTTGGTTCCATGTCCTCCAGTAGGTGTACCTGTGAATAGACAATGCTTTTAAATGATATATTATATTATACTAAAGTATTCCATTCCCAACGAATCGCATATCAGTATGAAATGAATGCATGCGGTTAGTAATAGTATGCAAATTATTATGATGTGCCCCTTTCAGTGAATGGCGTTCGTATTGGTAGCCAAGTTGCCAATTGCTGAGGCTCAGTAGCGTATCCAAGTTTTCTCTCTCCGTCATTCTTTGTTATTATTGTGATAAATACGTGCCTATCGTCGGGGATAGTGAAATACCGCGTAACTACCAAAGCAGACAGAGTTCAAATATCAAACAATTGACACTCAAATTGATCCTAATTGAATATAAATTGATCCTAGTTGCGCGGTATTGCACTATCCCCGACGCTATATCGTTTGAGATTGGCATCTTTTCTACGCGTACGCATACAGGACCACATTACTGTTTAAAGTTTTTAGCCTTACAGATTACAAATCAATAAAATTGAAATATCTATAAATTACTACTAATTTTAAAGTACTCGATACTTCAAAACCGTATCAGCCAAGCAGTAACTACTCGTAAAATACCTGAGGGATATGGACAAAACGCACGAGCTGAGAAATTCGAGGTAATGTCTATTTCGGCTCAAAATCAGTAATTCAATACTTTGTCTATTCAAATTACTGTAGCTAATATTTTTTCGATGGTTGTGACAGTAGTTCCCAAAATCGAACCGATTTTCGAGTTCATTACAATCTCCCTCTCGCTCGAGCTTCGTCAATAGCCCTCAGCTTGTCGTGCGTCCATATAACCGCACCGGCCATGCAGCCGGCGCGGCAGTTTCGACCACAGTGCTCTCCGTCTGTGTACAGGGCGTGCGGCCAGGGGGACCGTACTCCCAAAGGTCAGACAGTGTTGTACACTGGGTGACCTTGTCAGACGGGCTTGGCGGGTATCAGAGGGACCAGACTTAACTGTAAACTTGATTCTTCCAGATCTGGGATGGCTTGGATTCGAATCTAAATCACGAGCTGATTTTATCTAGTTGACAAGAAATGTCTCAAAAAAGCCATTACGTCAAATTTTATAATTATAACTTATAAGTACCTACACTACCTACTACGAGCGCCGCGTAACGGAAACTTAAATTTAATATGATCATTTTGGGACAATATTTTTAACACACTGTTATTAGCTTGACTAGGAACGATCTATGTAAGAAAATCTTAAGTTGACTCAAATTCCGGCTTTTTCAGAATAGGAAGACGTTTGACCACAATCATACTTGTTAGTAAGTGATGATGCGGTCTACGGTGGACCACGCTTACCTATGAGATACCTATTTATTTACTCTGGCCTTGAAGATATTCAGATTGTACACATGCAGAAACATTCCATTAGGATAAAATTTTGCACACGCTTCACGTTTGCACGTTTTATGACAATGCATGACAGCTAAGAAAAGTCATTACAAATCCAAGAAGGCGGACTGGAAGTTTGGAATCCACCCCATGAAAATGAAAATCAAACGAAAGGGTTTGCCGTTAGGAATACGAAAAGTGAGTTTTTTTAACAATTATAATTATCTATTAGAATCGAATCGGCTCGTGAACTCGTGATTCTGATTTCAATTAGCCCAGATCTGGCCGAATTAGAATTTCGTGTTTGACAGAAACACGTGGTGATCTCGCGGCTACCAGTCTTTGATCAATACAATCAAAGACAAGGAGCCGCGATAGGCAGTGTTAATGTCAAACACTATGTGCTAAGGCCGCTGGGGTTTAAGGGTTTCAATTTATAGGTAGTGGTTTCTTTGGCATTGGGTATCAGGTGCAATCTCAGATTATATTACGTTGGGTTGGTATAAGTCTTGTAATTGGGTAAGGGGTTACAATTTCTGCGTAACAATATTGCTTTAAACACTTTCAGTCGAGCCAAGAAATTCATTCATACGATAAAAATACGTTTATCATTTGTTAGTCTTTTTAACCGACTTCAAAAAAAGGAGGTTCTCAATTCGACTGATTTTTTTTTTTTGTTGTATGTATGTATGTTACCTGATATCTCCGAGAATAGTGAACCGATTCTAAAATTTCTTTTTGTGATCGAACGTGTATTACCCCGAGATGGTCCCATTGGCACCAAGTTGGGGTCTGATGATGGGATCCTGGAGAAATCGAGGGATCTCTTCAAATGTTATAGGTACATGTATGGCACTTTTGGTAATTTTCATTCATTTACAAGAATTTGCATTCAGAAAGTAGGATTTGAGGAAACCAATGATGGAAACAAATCGGGAATCTTGGAGAAACCGGTTGA
Organism: Thaumatotibia leucotreta; assembly: GCA_025490895.1. Classification (NCBI taxonomy): domain Eukaryota; kingdom Metazoa; phylum Arthropoda; class Insecta; order Lepidoptera; family Tortricidae; genus Thaumatotibia; species Thaumatotibia leucotreta. The sequence goes on along the minus strand of JALPQI010011534.1, from coordinate 8,119 downwards.
AGTCGGTTTATTAAATTTTTAATTTGGTGATTATTTGATCAAAAATTCCAATTATTCCTGGCCTGCTTTGCAGCTTTGTCTTTATCACTCCAGGGGCCTATTTCTCAAAAGCTTGTCTTGTATTACAAGTTACAAGGACTTCCACTTGGAAGTCCTTATCTAATTAACGGTGTTAAAAAGAGAGTTCCACTTTTATTACAAGTTACAAGCCTTTGAGAAACGAGACCCAGGTCATTAAAATTAGCCTGCATACGGGTACTCTTTGTTTTATCACTGTTCGAAACCCGGCAATGGCAGAATAATAAGAACCTTGTGGTGATTTGTATAAATACATGCCTTGGTATTGACTAGTGTTCAGATTATGGAAATTGGTATAAATATATCGCTCACAGATTTTCCTTTCATCCCACTAATCGTAAGCATGTACATGTTTTTTTTTATACCACGTCGGTGGCAAACAAGCATACGGCCCGCCTGATGGAAAGCAGTCACCGTAGCCTATGGGCGCCTGCAACCCCAGGGGTGTCACATGCACGTTGCCGACCCGATAAGAACTTGTACACTCCTCTTTTGAAGAACCCCATACTGTAGTCCAACGGGAAAACCTCGGCAGGGAGCCGATGTTTATGTATTATGCCCTTTCAGTTATTCTCGTTTATATATCTTTATCGGTTTCTTTCTTTTTGCGGCTTATAGCGAAATTTTATGGCTATTTAGAATTAGATTGTAATATGCCAGTGATTACAGTTTTAATTTATTTAATGCCTAAAATATGTTTAAAGAAATTCTGCAAAGTTCCGGATTCTAAACAGAATTTGGAAAGTGTTAATATCCATAATCCCATGTTAGTAGTTAATAAGCGTGTGATGTGTGGTTAGGTTAGTATGATAAGCAGTTAGTCTCCTCCACCGTGCCCAATGCCTGACAAGCTCTCCCAGTATTACAAGCAGTTATGGAGTTCTACCGCGATCCACGATCAACTGTATCCTTATCACACTTCTGCATGAATCTACAAGTGCAACAAAGATGAAAGTCGATCGTGGTTCTTGGTAGCCCTTCTGTACCCGAGAGCCAGACTCCCAGTCCACAAAACGTACACGCCATTTTAGGATACAAAGACTTCGGAAATTAGATATAATGGCGCGAACTTTTCAGAGGACTGACGATTCTGGTTCGGGGACGTTGATGAATGCAATGACAATGTCTACGAGCAGATCCAACGAACAAGTCTCAACTCGACACTTGTTCGGTGAAATACCGCGTGTAGACATGCTTAGGATGGCACTAAGCGAATTCAGTCTTTCAAGAATTATGTGCGTTTTGCTTCCACTCACGACACAGCAGCGAGTGAGTCAGAACTTACCACCCCCTTATTCATAAACGTCTCCTAACTTAAGAAACCGCTAAGTATCGCTTGTTCCTTTCGGTCTTACTAATGTCTATAAAAGCGAACGGGACAAACAAGACTTAGCCACTTGCAAAGTTAAGAATTAAGAAACGTTTAAGAATAAGGGGGTTACTATCGGCCTAGTAAACAAATGGAAAAAGATTTCGAATTGCGCAAAGTGCCACCCTAAAGGTACTATTCCAATTTCGACTGCAGAACATTAAGACTGTCTCAATCAGCTCGTAAAATGGAATAATAGCTTACTATAATGGTTAATGGTCTTTAACCAGTTACTATTACTAAAACTAATGATAGTAATGATATTGTTAATAATAATTACAAAAAAAATCAAACCTTATATCAGTCCACGTTATTTCCTCTAACGACGCCATCTACCTGTTAAAAGAAGTAGCACTTTAAAGGACTTATTTGGGTTTAAAAGATGGTATTAAGAGTGGCAGTGGCGATCAGACGCTAGGGTTGTCAACAGGGTTAATTGGGTTCTCTCTGTTGAGGGAGACCTGAAGGTCGAGTCATCATATCAAATCGATTACAGTATAAATTAGGTATACGGGTCACAATCAATCAGTTTTTGTGGTTATTTCACGTCACATAAGGGATAATTGGACGTACTTATGCAAAAAGGAACCAATCCACATGAATTTGTAGTTGTAAATATTGTGTTGAATTATGGTGTTCACCACTCACTTGCTTCATGTAGCTTTTGTGACATGTCATCACTCTTATTTTACATAGACATAAAGAGTCTCGCAAAAATCAAAGCAAGTGAGTGGCTAGACTGGCTAGTAAGAACGAAAAAATATTGTGGGTTGGTTCCCTTTTGCATAACTACGTCTAATTGTTGCATACTTTGCTAGAAGAACGTATCCCACAAGGTTTGCTGTCATGATTAGTGGGTGACACACCCTGCTGTCAAAAAATTCCGAGTTTTAGACATTTTAATGTCTACTAAACTGTGATTTTTAATGGTTAACCAGGATGATATAACCATAGCAACGAGTGACATCAAAACAATTAACCAAATTGTAAGGATCGAAATTATTAACTTACCTCATGAAATCCAGATCTTTTTAAACCAAGATAATGCTTCAGCAGGAGAGATGGTGTATCTGTCAAAGGAATGTTTTTTTTAACAAATGTTCTAAATCTAGTAAACAAGTGGGTAGTTTTATTTGAATCAGACGTGAATGTTGTCAACATGGTGTTTTGGGTTCGCTCTGTTGAGGGAGACCTGAAGGTCATGGTCATCATAAGAATAATATTACAAATACAATGCACTTAAAAAAGCAGCCTGTTTCTAAAACCCCGGATAAAGGGGTCAAAAATAACTTTTTTTTGTCTCACCCAGGGAACAGTCAAGGGCAAAAATATGTATACACTTTTGCACCTTATTTTAATGGCATAAGATAAAAAAGTGTATACATATTTATGCCCTTGACTGAACAACAGTTGACTAGTGCAATCAACACTCCAGTAGGCTTATGATGGTACTGCGTCTAATCATTTGTCGGCGTTGCCGTCACGTTCTAACAAGTATGCAAGTAGCACGATATATGGATAAAATTGGAACTCCTATCATAAATCTGTGATTTCCAGTGTTCCCAGTAGCTAACCATAATGACAGAATTTACTTTTATTAAAATTGCCACAAAATCTTACCTCCTCGTTCATTCAGAGTCCTTATCATCGCCAGATCGTTAATACCTGTAAGTAAAGAAAACTGTTATCAATGTACAGGAAGGAGTAATAATACAATTTTTAGGCTCGTTCGTTAGATCAGACGTGAATTTGGTCAACATGGTGTTTTGGGTTCGCTCTGTTGAGGGAGACCTGAAGGTCGAGTCATCATGCACAAGGAAAACAAGGCACTGGGGGCTACCCCGAACTACTAAAATGCGATTTAACCCTCTGCCACTGACGTGGTCACGTGACGTGAAATTATTGAACCTAGTTGTCAATCAACATCGTAGTGGCGTTATTGCAAAATACAGGTGTCTGATAGACGTAACGTCAGTCGCAGAGGGTTAATTTAGGGCCTAATCTGGATCGCGAACTGTCAAAAACTAACAAACCGAAACCTAAACTAAATCGCATTTAGAGGTTATGGTAGGCCGCCCCGGCAATGAGGCTGTTCTATGAAACTGACATCACAACACCTTGAGTATAGGTCCTAAACTGAATCGAATTAGTGGATCACGTTAGGTCCTCTGAGCTCTGGTCCCAGTAACTATACTGACAACTACTGCCGAGCAATACTATACTAGCTCTGCAGTGCACTACAAAATGTTGCTCTCTCTTCTTTCCACGGGAGAATTTATCTTTTGCTCGTTTTTATAGCTGAGCCACAGAATAATTAATAGTAATACATAGAGAAAGGACACGCCCACCCCCGCACGTCGCAACGCCGCGAACCGCCCGCACCCCACTCCCCCTTTTGCGGTAGGCGTCCGGTAGGACATAAAATGGTTGGCACGTAATATGAACTTGCATTAACTAACATGAAAATGTTTATTACAATATGTAACTATTATGTATGTTTTAAATTAAGTAAAAGTAAGGAATACTTTTAAAAACTTAACTTACCAATAGCTAAGCTTCTGATCATAGTTAGTTTTCTGTAACAAAATTAGTGGTTATACAATTGCACATTGTAAATTATACACGTTAATGTAAAATGTAATTAAGATTCAGTTGAGATAGTTATGCTAACAGCACTATATGTCAGATGTCCCTATCTAGAATTCATCATTATGTTCTTCAAAGAAAAATATGTATGACGCACAGCTTGATATGACATTCTTCTATCCCCCACTCTACGAAATCAAAGAATTTCGACGAATCACGTTTTGTGTAACGAACGAATTTCGTAGAGTAGGAGATAGAATGAGCGAGCTCGTTTGATCTAAATGCACTAAGGCGCATGGTGCATGACATTTACTGGCGTGGCTTGGCGTTTAATGGGCCACATACAAAGATATCAAATCATGTGCATCGAAAGCGCTCACGATTCTGAGCAGACCAAAAATATTAAACAAGTGAGTGTACCAGTATTGCCTAGCTAATGACTAGTTGAAAATCTTGTACTGTCAGGATCAGATATATCGTAGCGTCCATTAGCATTGTACACGCCTAAATTGCCATAACGATAAAGGCGTGTTCAGATATTTTTGAGCGCTCCGGGCGGTACGACGTATCTGATGGCGACTGTACGATTATGGGCTATACTTACTGGAAAAGCAGGTCGTCTCGGGTAGCACTCCGCTCACTCATCCGTCTGTAAAAAATGTTTAAATGAATCATCCGGACAAACAAAATGAAATAAACAATAATAATTAAAACAAGTCAGTAGGGATAGTTATGTTAACAGCATCATAGTCAGATGTCCCTATCAAAAATCATCATATAAAATTCAAATTAAGATAACATGGTAACAAATAAAATTCGCGATTGTCCGAGATGGGATTGGAAGCTTCGGGGCTGATGCTTCTCGACCACAGGGTCGAGGTCAGGGTCGAATTAAGGCCGAGTCACATCGAATGCGTGTGCAACACGAGCGCGTGCTCGTGTGCGTTGTAGCGTATGTAAATGTCTTAGTAGATGGCACACCGTTTTGCTGCAAGTAGCCGCTCGCTTGATCTGCAAACGCATTCGATCTGATATTAAACTCGAGGCAAGTTATTAAAAAAAAAAGGAACTTACTCATTCGTTTTGAAGTGGAGCAAGGATTTTGTCCTTGCCCCTTTACACATCTGTCTTTACTAGCGCCTACGTACTGTGTTGCACGCCGCACAGCGTGATATTTAAAAGCTATTAACATCACAACTACCCATGGGTAACAGACTTATTAAAAACTGTGCTAACATCGCAAGCGTCCATGGGTAACTGAGGCTATTTAAAAGCTGTCTAGACTAGTATGGGCGTGGAACCGCGGGGGGCAACATAAATCAATAGAATCACGACGGCGCTTTATTGAAGGGGGACACCCTAGTCTGTAACCTAGGTGATAGGGGAGAGGGGGACACCCTAGTCTGTAACCTAGGTGATAGGGGAGTCTGTACAGTCACGTCTAATAATATGTATACATTTCGGAACGTATGTCAAAGGCATAAGGTTCAAAATCGTATACATATTATTAGAGCAGACCGTACCTCGGGGACAGACATGGGGACGCTTATATGGAAACATGTTATAAGTATATTAAAATTCATGTGCTTCAATGGAATTCGAGCCTTGCATGGAATAAATAAAGTATCTTTTCCCTTGTTCAATAGGCAAACCACCCCGGTTCTCTCCCGGGACTGTGCTACAGGGATCGGAACCGGTTTTTTTAGAAAAACCTCGAAATAGCACAATAATAATTTAAATATTTTATACTCTTTATACAAGGTGCCCATGAGGAAAGGGAAAAAATCAAGAGAGTATTTCTGACCAAATTTGAAGTTAAGAATGTCATATGAAGTTTTCTGGATTCAGTCTATTTTAAGAGAAAATTAGTTTTTTTCTTAAAACCGATTTAGACCGTTACGCTATGATATACGCATTATAGAAAACGATTTTTTCACCATGTTGTCTTAGTCTTGTCACACTTAATTGACAGACATAAAATGAACAACAATATCTTTAATTACCTAACAAATGTAAAAAAAAAACTTTAAGTTTTTACATTTTTTGCGAGTTTAATTAATAAAATCCTTTGTGTATTAAGGCATTCAAAACATCAAACATGTTAAGTAAAAAAAAAATTTTTTTTTGCAATTTTGACCATTTTTTGCTTCTTTTAGTCTCAGGAATATGCGTCAATATTGTATGTAATTAACAATATCGTATTTTTACCACAAAAAAGGACTTGCCTCGAGTTAGTTATACCTATCGTGATTAACTATTAAACTAAACCACTGAAACATGCTGGGTAATAAGTAATAATAAAATACATACCTAAAGCGTCTTGACACGATCTCGGCGATATTTTGGTAGGTTTCATACCTGTAAAATGAAGCTGTTTTAGAAAAAGTTACAATAACCTACATAATTAAATTCATATTTAACACATCAGATAGGAGCGAAAGACATAAAAGTGTGTACATCAAAATGATCAGATGAACTATGAAATCATCATTCGAAACAAATATATGTTAAATAAATTGCAATATCATCTGTAACCAAAGGTACAGTAATTAACTTACCAATGCATGCTGCAGCAAACTCCCAATTATGAGGTTTGAGTCTCATCATGATGATGATGAATCATCTGCAAGGGAAGATTATGTCAATGAAATGTATACAGAAACAACACTATCTCTTGTATAAACAAACATCAGATAGGAGCGAAAGACATAAGCAGTGTGTACATCAAAACATTCAGCTGAACTATGAAGTCATCATTTAATTATTACATAATGGTAAAGTGCCTTGCACCAATCACAAACTAGTCTTAATGTGAATCTGTGTTTCCAAGTTCCTCTGATGAAAATTGTAAAACTAGGTAATCAAACTCACCGTATGCATCAGCCAATGAATGCATCAGTCAGTACCTGTAAAGAACAATTATTATTTTAAACTAACAATCAGATTAAAATAAATAAAATACCATTTAAACTACCAGTTCAGTCAGCTCTTAAGCTAATTGTGCATCAGACCCCACAAGAATGGCCCTAAGCTAATGCAAATCAGACATACAACCATTCAGGCATCACTGTCATACTTTACAGAGTTTACAGGAACATGGAACCAGTTGTACAAAGTTAACTATCCTTTGTTTACACTCTTGTGAGGAGAGGTACTCTTCAGCTGCACTGCGCTGTCATCATGACTCGGTTTGTATGGTCATGCTCATGATGCAAATAAAATATTACATTACTGTATATATTATAAATTACTCAATTATCTACTCAGTAACCACAAACTAAAGGCTGGACCACACCAAATGCGTGTGCAAAATGCGCGTGAGCGTGGGGTAATGTAAAAGTCACAGATGGCACACCGTTTTACTGCACGCGAGCACGTGCACGCCACGCCAGCTTTAACCTCTTGTGTGCCGGAAATATGTTTTCTTAAGTTTTCTCGTACGCGGATCCACATTCCGGCATACAAGGGATTAACATCAGTAAAATGTTGGTGCATGCTTGTCACTAATAAAATATAATTATTCTACATTAAATGAAATATACCTAAATATATGATTCCCAAAAAACAGATGCTATAGATGCGTATACATTTAGCCAAACTAGTTCATATACATATGTTATTATATATCCAATAACATTTCAACACAAATAAGAAGCCATAAATAAATATTTTCAAACAAATATGACAAAAAAATTTCAACTTACCCATTGTGATCAACAACAATTCTTCTAGCGCACTCCCACATTTTCGCAGCTAGTCTCATTCTGAAAAACCATAATGCATTATAATCGGGAAAATAAAAATATGTTTCCTAAATAAGTTTTCTTTGGTTCAGATAGAGCTAATATACATGCAAATCAGGTACATCAATGGTTAGCATTTTTCATCACATAAAAAGGAATTGGCCACATGAGAATTTTTGTTGTATGTATCTTTAATAATAATTTTGCAATTTTTCATAACTGGTACTCATTATTGATTGAATAATGTTTTTCATATAAATGATTTTATATTGCAGACAAAATTCACTTATTTATTTAATACCTATTGCAAGTCTCAATTAATGCGAAGCAGTTTTTTTTCACC